>JAVQJX010158039.1:0-13503 GCA_036025115.1 Ambassis agassizii
CTAGCTGAGTGGTGATACAGGCGGCAGGAGAACAAAATATTTTTTTTTTTTTTTTTTTTTTTTGCGTTTTGGCCGGTTGTACTGACACCAAGTCCATGCAGAACGTGTCATTACCATCACAATGCCCGTTTTACTTTTTCTGATAGACACGTCCGCTTCAATGAACCAGCGCACCCATCTGGGTACTACCTATCTGGACATAGCAAAAGGCGCTGTTGAGACTTTTATGAAGGTACTGTAACCACGGGACACATTTCTATTTGGGAGATCCTGCAGTTTAGATCATAATTGTACTTTTACAAAGCTCGCCTGTCAAACCTCGCTCTACTTTTTTTTCTCCCCACAGCTCAGAGGGAGAGATCCGGCGAGCCGAGGGGACCGGTATATGTTGGTAAATTTTGAAGATGTTCCGTACGGGATTAAGGTAGAGTTTTTTTTTTTTTTGTTTTTTTTGCTTTCGGGTCATGTTGTCCAGCTTTACATTGCGAAGATTGACTGTCCTTCCATCGCTTCCACCAACACGTTGTGATCAATAGTGTAAGAAATCTTCAGGAGGAGCTTTCATACCCCTTTTAAAACATGGCCGACATTTTGTTTCAATGTGAGCAGCAAGGAATTCTGGGTGTTATTTATACAGCGAGGTGATATGTGAGGAGGAGGAGGAGGAAGAGGAGGGGGGTGACAGACTAGCCTACTTTACTTTACTTTAGACCAAATAGTCTTTGTGTGCGACTTTATGATCCGAAAGTGATCTTGTTTGGTGTCAAATTACTGATCTGTGATGACAGAGAGGAAGCGACTTATTTATTAGCTTAAAATAATAATAATAAAACAAAGTTATTTTTAAACAAAAAATGTGTATTATATTAATATAATGTTTTCTGGTTTTTTTTTTTGTTTTTTTTTTTTTGAAAGGCTGGATGGAAAGAGAGCCATGCCACATTCATGACAGAGTTGAGGAACCTCCAAGCAACCGGACTCACATCTATTGGCCAGTCCTTGAGGACCGCTTTTGATTTACTCAATGTCAATAGATTAGTGACTGGGATAGACAACTATGGACAGGTATGTGGCGCTGAAGAGGCAGACAGGAAATCAGGTTCTGAAGTGTCAATGCACTCCCACACACACAAACCCTTCCTCCTCCTCTTCCTCTACCACCTCCACCTCCTCCCATCTTTACCCGCTCCTCTTCCCCAGTTCTTACAAGCATCAACCACCTGCACACACATCATATGACACAAAACTCCTTGATATTTTAAGATAATATTTTCATTTTTTTTAGCTTCTAAACAAACATGGATGATGATTTTAAACTTTTAGGAGCTACTGAAGCTAAATCTGCACAAATCTACTCCTAAATAGCCGTTTGCAACCTAAAAAACACAAATGTGCATTAGATCCTGATTTTTATATAATGCATTTATGTAAATTAATGTTAGAGTGGTGCTACTTGAGCTTTATGATCAGTCTGAAGGTAGCAGTAAGGTGACTTTACTTCAAAAAAGTAATGATAAAAATGTAATCAATAGGATGTCTGAAATGTCCTCCAGACATTTTTGAGATTCTGGGGGCTCCATCTCATAACATGGTGTGTTTTAAATAATTAAAATATCCTGTTAAACGATAGGAGAAGCTTTACAATGCTTACTATGATATTTTAGATGTTTTTCAGAGCTCAGTTTTTATCTGTGAAGCCTCTGCTTGCAGCCTGCATTCACATAAAACCACAAAGTCTGGAAACAATACAGAGTTACAGGCCCAGTTCCAACAAGTGCCGCCTAATTACATCACTTATTTTTTTTTTCCACTTAAGTCCGGTTGTGAGACAGTGAGGGGAGAATATAATAAATAGAAATTGTAATGTTTACAGTTTTAGGGCTACTCTGATGTCAGCCCGATGACTTATCTGCAACAGATGTCCTCTTTCATCACGCTGCTTAGCATACAGAGTTACACCGCTCTGATTTACTCTCATTAGAACAACAACAGGAAGCAGCTTGCAGGAGACTCAACACTTCAGCCTGCTTGTTAGTGTTGAAACTGAGCAGACTAGTTATTACTACGTAGTCCAGTCTGGACGTGTGTGTGTGTGATCCACTGTGGAGGTAAGTGGGAGCAATAATGAATGTTTAACTGGCATTTCCGGAGGAATAAATGGAAGATCCTCACCGCCCCTGGGTAATGCATACATACAGTATACATAATGTATGTCTGAAAGCAGCGCTGCTGTCGTCTGATTTGGGTAAAAAAAAAAACAGCACAAGATCAAGGTGACACCCCCCCCCCCCCCCCTCTCCTCTGTGTCCTGCACCAGTCCCCACTGACCTCCTATTGACAGGTTCATTTGGCATTAATTATAATTTAATGACCTTCCTCTTCCTCATCTGCCTTTTCACAGCTGAAGGAGGCCAGATTCTGAACAGATGGTGCCTGCCCACAGTACAATTACAAGCAGCTATACTGTTTTGTTTATTGTTTACAAAAGAGGTGTTAAAAGAACTTTTATTTTTGACATTATGGATATCCATGTTCAGAGTTTGGGGGTATTTTTTTCCCACCTTTAACTGATCAGTTTATCACTGTTTGATCATACTTTGCTCTCAGGAAGTGGAACAAGTGTGCTTCCACATAAAGTCATTTAAATATGAGCCGTGTAGGTTAACTCTTTGTGATCCTTTGAAATAGAGACGCACAGAAATCCTCCGCCTGCTGTCTTTTATCAGAGGCTGTCAGGTTGAAGCTTTTTCCTCTGAATCTCTTGTGTTTGAGGTTTTATCAGATGGCTGCACATTTCTTTTTGTTGTTGTTGTTGTAAATCAAAGGCCAAAGTGATGTGGTAGTAGCTCAAGCTGCCTTGTTTTATAACTCAATATGGTTCGCTTTTCTTTTCTAGTTTAATCCACTCAGAGAAAACTTCGATTTTTCATCCTCAGCGCTGACTGGAGGTGTAAGTGGGGGTAGAGGGGGAGGAGACAAAAGGGGAGAAGGCCTCTGGGGGAGTTAATGTTGCCCTGGAGTGCTTCTGTCTACAGTAACAAAGAGCCATCCAGGTTGCCAGGCATCTGAGATGAGTCTCCCTAGGGAGAGGAGGAAGAGGAGGGGGAAGGGGGGGGGGTGTATGTGTGTATGGAGGTAGAGATGGAGACGGCCAGCGGGTAATCCTGACACTGATCACAGTTTCATTAAGAGAGCTGAAGGAAAAAGGGATGAAGAGCGAGAGAGGAAATGATGATGTTCGTTTAGAAGTGAAGATGTCAGCAGCGGTGATGAGCAGGAATCTAATGGATCTCCATCATCGTTGTGGTAGAAGTCATGATGTCTCTGCACAGACAAGTCTGCAATTAGCTGTCATGTCTCTCTTTGTACATTAGTGCATAATGAAAAAAATGAAGGCGGCAGATCTGAAGTTTTAGCTGAAGACATGAGAAGCATTTACTTATTGATTCTGGATGGCCGGTCTGTGTTAGCGTGTCAGATCAGGGTGCCTTGGCATTTGTAGTGCATCCTCCTCTTATTTTGAAAGTTGATTTTTATGCCTTATTTTGAAAGGAAACAAGTCAGGTGATCAAAACTGAGCAATATAAGAACATTGATTTATTTTACAGAGTGGATGTTTAATATGTAATATAATATGAATTTTAAGGGATTTAAATCAGATTCAGGAAAGACGCTTGTGTGTAGCCGTCTTCGTTTTTAAAAGCCTCATTATGACCAAACTCTAATTCCATAGCAACAGTAAAAGCTAAGAGGGGGTGATGTGACACAGATGAAATGATTACCCGTCTGATCAGTAACTCATTAGCATGCTAAGAAAGAGTCTGATACCATAAAGAGGGAACTTGGGGAGGAAGGAGAAGAGGGGAAGGAAAAAAAAGAGAGATTTGCCTGGTTGTCATGGATACCTGCTTCTTGGTTCTATTTACTTTTTGGTTGTTTGTGTAATCGGACAGATCCATCATTCAGCTGTACAGGTAGAGTCCAAACCAAGGAGGGTGTCGGTTAAATTACCTGTCAGAACAGGATGGTCTTTATGAAGTGTGTGTGGTCCAGAGTGCTGACTGTTTGCTGACAGGACATGTTGAGTTTTTTTTTTTTTTTTCTTTTGCGCCACTAACTTGCCAAGTTATTCTGTGGCCCTCTGTGTAGATCCCCAACAAGGCTGATGAATGCAGTGCTGCTCCAGTTTCAGGTTATCAGTGCAGACTGCTGATTTGATGAAATATAGTGAGGGGGGGGGGGGGTTCCTGGCTGAAAAGAGGTTAGCTCATCTCAGGTCACATTGTCTTGCCATCATGGAGGACAGAGTGAACATATGCTGCACATATATTCAGCAATATAAATGTTCTAAAAACTGTGCTTCTATTTATCACACACACTTTGTCATTGTATTGTATATATAAACATGAGTATTGTCTGTGCTTATTTATACACACACTGAACTCTAATATTAACTCTGAGAGCAGAATTTAATCTTGAATATGTCGTTTGTGTCCCTTCTCTGCAGGGACGGAATCCTTTTTTCCTTGAACCCGCCATCATAATCGCAATCACCGACGGCAACAAGTTGACGAGCAGCGGCGGAGTCCAAGACGAGGTCAGCCATGAGCTCCACAGAGGGAGCTTCCTCTCTCTCTGTCTCTCTCTCTCTCTCTTTCTCTCTCTCTCTCTGCCAGCCAATCAGGAGGACGTCCTGCTTGGTTGGAGTGTCTCATCACACAAGCATCCATTCCTTCATCAAACACTTCCCTGCCCCATTTTTTTGCATGATAAACTGTGAAAAAAAGCTACAATTTGGTGCCATAAAAGTCTAAATATTCACATTGTAGAAGCCGCAACATCCTAAATTTACTGACTTGATCAGTTCACAGACTGATCTGGTCCATAAACTACAAATATTCTATTATATAGCATTCTATAACAGCAGGAGTTAAACATGAGCATCCTCTACATAAAAATATGAATTAATAGCAGCTGCTGTGAATTTAAAGCAGCTCTCTGTATGTATATTTTAGTACAGCTCCATCTTTCTTTCCAGCTCCACCTCCCTCTGACCACCCCGCTGCCGGGGAGCGAGCTGACCAAGGAGCCCTTCCGCTGGGACCAGCGTCTGTTCGCGTTGGTGCTGCGCATCTCCGGCAACGCCTCTGTGGAGCCCGAACCCCTGGGCGGCGTCCCGTCGGATGACTCTCCCATCACCCCCATGTGTGAGGTCACTGGTGGTAGGTGGACTTTGTTTCGTTTAAAGTATTTTACACACATTAATGAGCAGCTGTGTGTGTTTATCCTGCAGCTCTGGTGGAGCTTTGTTGAGTCTTTGTTGAAGAGCTTGAGAACAAATCCTGTTATCTTGAGATAGACCTTGACAGAATCAGAGCGAAAAACCTGCTTTATGTAGCGCTGGCTGAAAGTTTAGTGTGTTAAATAGGAATATAAAAGGAGGTTTTTATTAGGATGGTACCAGCTGCAGTGTTTCTCCTCAACCTTTAAGGCCTTTGTAGTGTCTGGGTGTCGTTTCTGTGGTGTGTCCCATGAAAGCGGTGAGCTTAGCTTTGTTTACAGTTTGCATATCTGCAGTCTTTCAGTTTCTCTTCTAGATTGTCACCTGCTGGTGTTCAGGTGCAGAATGTTCCTCCTGGTCGGCCTTTTCGCTTTAAACTTTGTGACATGTGAGGTGGTACTAATGTCTGGATGTCCTCTCTACTTTTAATTGTTTGATCATTTTTACAGCAGTTTAAGTTCATTGTTTGTGTGGTCAAATTACCTGTATGTGTTATATGCTGTTAATAGTTTGTAAATGGCAGCCATTATAACCTTATTTTTGGAAAAGACATCCTCGTGGGCCTGACAAGAGCCTGAATCCTGCAGCAGAGCCTGGCGGAACATGCTGGGACAAGCTCAAAGTATTTATAACCGCAGATCAAAATAGCTGTTTGTTAAATGCATTCCGAAAAAGATACTGATGAATCATCTCTGTCAATACAAAGAAAGGGGAAAGCAATGCATTTTATATGTGTGTGTGTGAGTGCCTTGGCAGCTGTTTTTCACTTCACAGGGAGGGACAGCCCTGAGTTCTGTCTCTGCACCTTCTTGCTCAATAGTTTGTTTGCAAGAGGGGACCTGAAATACTTTTGTTGTTTTGAACAAGGTGAGGCTAGAAAGTTCAGATTGTCTGGAGGCTGGAGCAGGTTTCTGATTTTCTCATCTGTGAAACTATGAAGCCATGATTGACTCACATTGGACCAGCAGTCACATGACAAAAATTAAATGCATTATTTGAAGTATTTGGCTGGTCTGCAGGTGATGATTTATGGCTTCATGGCTGTGTTAGACATGTTTGATTTCTCTCTGCTTCTAGCTGTGATTGTTCCGTCTCCGTAGAGACGCTGAGCTTTAAATTGCTGTGAAAAATGAGCCCACAGTGAGTTAAAACGGTCAGAAACTGCTTGTGGTACTGAGGGTTAAAGCCCCCCCCATCTGGACACTGTGTGCTGTAGAATAAACCCTCCACTTGTAGACTTTCTGTGGCTCCTGTCCTCATGCTGCAGCTGCCAGGAGGAGGAACACGCTAGAACGATGCTGATGGTGGGTTAAGATTAACCCTTGCACACACAGAGAGAACAGAGCACGGCTCTGAGTGGTGCTGAATGCAGAACATGACACAGCTCCATTGTCAGTGACGGTCTACAGTACATGCTGCCTATCCAGTACTGCTGATGGCAGACCTGACACAAAGCCACGGCCTATTGAAATGAGCGAGTCAATGGGTGCACAGCAAGGTCACTAGAGGTGAAGTTGGAGGCAGTAAAAAAATGGCCACAAGGCTAAATGAGACGAATCGGTTGTGGCTGTGTGAGTACGTCTGAATCGTGGCCTTTTGAACATGTGATTGGTGCTGGGGACAAAAAGGAGGATTCAGAGCCGCATTCCAAATGTACCATTTACTTTCAGTGTGAAAGGCTCATATTTACCCCATAAAGATTAACTGAAAGTTTTAATATCATTCATTGTGGGTAGTGTAGGTTTTTTTGTGTGCCTGTTTTTCACTTAAAGCAGCTAAAAGGTGAGATCATACTGGATTAGAATTAAAGAAATTCAAACTTTAATCTTCATTAAAAGGCAGATTTTCAGCAGGATGTGAGTAAAATGTTTTTCTGCTGCCCCCAAGTGGACAACAAAAACAATTATTGAAACTTTAAACCTGCTAAAACTGCAGATTTGAAAGTAAATTAACTTTTTTAAACTGTTTCATTAGATTATTTTAATAAAATCAACATATTTGAGGTTTTGGATGGAAAAGTGCTAGAAATGATTTAAACATGTATATAACCAATAATCTGTCAGTTTATATGAGGGGTTATCTGCCCGTGTCAGGGAGCTGTGTGTTATATTTACACTGTTTCTGAGCAGATGATTGACTCGTGTTTATTAGTCCTGTTTCAAAAACCATTTAAATAAACTGTGTAATGTGTAACAGGTGTAATAGGTCATGTAAACAGTAGTTGAGCTTCTTCCTGTTGTGTGTTTGTGTTGCAGGACGCTCTTACAGTGTGTTCTCTCAGCGCATGTTGAATCAGTGTCTGGAGTCTCTGGTGCAGAAAATCCAGAGCGGAGTGGTGATAAACTTTGAAAAGACGGGACCTGACCCTCCTCCATTAGAAGGTAAGGGACGCCTCTGTTTGTGTGAAATTATTATATTAAATAAAAAGAGATTCATGTGCTGTGCCGCGTCTGTTTGATCAGCGGAGCAGCTCTTTGCTCTCACTGCCCACTCACTGTTTACTTTAATCCTCTTTCCTGTTGTTCATAAACAGCTGCTGGATGTCACCGTTTAAACTCCGCCCACCTCCATGTTTAACTGCTGACACATTTATTGCTGTGTTTTCATAAACATCATCTTCTTCGTTTGTTGCTCAGACGCTCCAGCCGAGGTGTTGAAGTCCGGTCCGCAGCCGTGGCACTGCTGTCACAAGCTGATCTACGTGAGACCCAACCCGAAAACCGGCGTCCCCATCGGACACTGGCCAATCCCAGAGGCCTTCTGGCCAGACCAGAACTCCCCCACACTGGTAAGGAGCATCAAACAGGAGACCCGTTCATTTAATCTGACAGCAGCTACCGTAAAAGTCAAATAATAACGTGAAGCTGCAGGAAGGAAAAGCTGAATAAAAGCTTTATTTACTGGGACTCATCCTGCAACCAAAAAAGGGAAGCAGTGAGGATAATGAAAGTGAATTTATAATGGCTGATGACACAGTGTAGTAAAGGTAGCTTTGTCTCAATTAAATGTTAATCACTTAAAGATGAGCAGTGTTATATATTTTTCCACTGCTGTCTGGTGCTGCTTCCTGTCTCCACACTGCTATGACTCACTATCACACCTTGTGGCAGACAGTGGTATTACATGATGATATGGACCACATTGTCATCTTAGCTACTTTTTTTTTTTTTTATTACATGTTACGTCATTGATTGATGTCGATGTGTCTCCGTCAGCCCCCCCGCTCAGCTCACCCACACGTACGTTTCTCCTGTCTGGACGCCGAGCCGATGGTCATCGACAAGGTCCCCTTCGACAAGTACGAGCTGGAACCCTCGCCGCTCACGCAGTACATTTTAGAGAGGAAGTCTCCGCACACCTGCTGGCAGGTACGGCAACACACTCACTAAAACACACAGAGGGAAGGCACAGTTACATGCATACGTTAAGTAAATGTCATGTTTGTGTTCTTTTGTTGTTGTTTTTTCAGGTGTTTGTGTGTAACAGTGCCAAGTACAGCGACCTGGGGCAGCCCTTCGGCTACCTAAAAGCCAGCACAGCTCTCAACTGTGTCAACTTGTTTGTAATGCCCTATAACTACCCCGTGCTTTTGCCACTTCTGGGTAAGACCCTCTGGATCCACAGATGATGTAACAGATTTATTAGCTTTTAACTTTTATTGATCGCTTCTTGCAGACGACTTGATCAAAGTGCACAAGTTCAAGCCGACCATCAAATGGCGACAGTCCTTTGAGAACTACCTGAAGACGATGCCTCCTTATTATATTGGGGTCAGTGTTTAAACCTAAAGTTTTGTTAGTTTAATAATCAGCATAGTCAGCACGGCTCTCATTTTTATATCTTTTGTTTCCACAGTCTTTGAGAAAAGCTCTGAGAATCATGGGAGCTCCGAATCTGCTCGCAGACAACATGGAGTACGGTCTGAGCTACAGCGTTGTTTCCTACTTGAAGAAGCTCAGTCAGCAGGTGTGTTATCGAGATATTATCACACATTTTAAAAATAGTATGTTGCTGCATGTTTCTCTCACTTTTGCAGACAAAAATCGAGTATGACCGTCTGATCGCCACAATCGGTAAGAAGCAACAGCCAGAAACCGGCATTAAGGTGCGCTGGCGGGGCGGAGGAATCTCTCTAGCTCAGCGGAGGGACTTCATCCAGCAGCTGCAGAGTCTGACAGGAGAAGCTCCGACTCTGCCGATGGAGCTGAACCCCAAAGAGTTCCAGGGTTTTCATCTAGCGCTGCTAAACAAGGTGAGGTGTAGCTGCATGTACAACAAACAGCAGAACACACACATCGCATCACATGCTTTTCTTCTCCACAATCAAGAGTAAACAGATCAGCCTGTACACTTTTTGACTCCACAAATATACACACGATTGGTTCTTTTCCATTTATTCAGTAAGCAGACTTCATTGAAAAAGCATTTAGAATATTTCTGAATGCCCATATTTTGCCAAACTGCTCAGTCACAGTCTCCTCTACGCTAATATATGATATTAAAGATGTGCATGTGAAGTGATGGCGCCTTGACTGTCCTGAAAAAAACAAGGTACAGCATGTATGGTTAGCATGTAAAATGAGCAAGATAAGAGGCTGAAAGTGAAGGGAGTCAGGCCTTCCATCCAGCGCGTCTTGTCCTGTAGTTTGTTAAATGATCGTCTTGTGTCCTCAGAGTCTGAAACCTCAGAGCTTCAGGAACCCCTACGACATCCCCCGCAGCCACCTGCTCGACCAGCTCAGCCGAATGAGGAGGAACCTGCTCAACACCAGCGTCTGCACTCTCCGAGGACAGGACTCGGGTACGTCACAGAGGAATGTTCAAAAAAAAAAAAGATTTTGAGCTTGATGTAAATGAAGGTTTTTCTGTCTCTCCTCTTCAGACCAGCTCCACAGTGTGCCAATCGCCCAAATGGGAAACTACCAAGACTTCCTCAAAGCTGCTCCACAGCCTCTTCGAGACGCAGACCCCGAACAGCCCAAACGTTTGCACACATTCGGAAACCCCTTCAAACTGGACAAGAAGGTAAGTCTGATTCAGGAGCAGCAAAAAAAAAAAGCATAATGCAGCCGATCAGCTTGACGAGTTTTCTTTGTTTTTGTCTCCACCTGCAGGGCATGATGATCGACGAGGCGGATGAGTTTGTGACCAGCCCTCAGAACAAGGGCAAGAGACCAGGAGACAGCAACAACATGCCAGGCGGAGGCCCCAAGAGACGCCGCTGCATGTCACCTCTGCTGCGTTTGGGGCGAGCCTACACGCCTCCAGTAACGCCGCCCGCCAGCCCGCGACCCTCATCAGGTGAGATTTGTGTCCAATCGGAAGACGGCATCCTGTAAACAAATACACTAAGTTTGTTTTGAATCTCTGTAGACGTGGACATGAGCGACGGCGCGCCAGAACCCGAGATGATCATCAACCACCTGAACCAGAACCACTACAGCTCAGACTCAGACTCGGATCATCCGTCAGACCTCCAGGAGAACCACACGGCTGCGGACACACAGGTCCTTCGGCGCAGGGTGGATAATGATGAGGAGGAGGAGGAGGAGGAGGAGGAGGAAGAGCAAGAGGAAAGGGAGAACGGGCGACCGAGAGCAGGCGAGCTCCCGCTGGGAGGAGAAGGAGGGGCGGAGATGATGCTGATGGAGGAGCAGCCACCTCGCTACCTGTCACCCACAGCTCTGAAGAAGCACATCCACACCGAGACAACGAAGGTCAACAACGAGCTGAGGGCGCTCATCAACAAGGAGATCAGGAAGCCAGGCAGACGTACGTATGACGGAGACAAACGCGTGTAGGACTGTTGAGCTGAGTGACTTTTATCACAAGCTCTGTACTCTGAACCATCCTCCATGTTTTATTTCCTAGGAAGAAAGAGAGACTTTGATCTCTCTCACAAATATTGCGCAACAGAAGCACCAAAATATGGATTTTATGTTGGTCTGAATAATGTTATGAGGGTTCATTGATGCGTGGTTTAAGAGGTGTTTACACCTCAATAAAAGTTCTGTTTCTGGCTGCTCATATTTGCTGATTTTTCTAGTTTTTCATCATGTCATTCTTGTTTTTTGGGGGATTTTTGTTCATTATTTTGACAGAAAAAGACAGATTTCATGTAGTACACATAGAGAACACACTCTGACTTTTTGTGTTTCAGATTATGAGAAGATTTTCCTCCTCCTGAAGCAGATCCAGGGCACTCTGGACACCCGGCTCATCTTCCTCCAAAACATCATCAAAGAGGCAGCGAGGTAGGAAATCCCTCTCCACCATTACAGTCTATTCTGAAAGGAGCTGTAAACAGGAAGATCAGAATTTGTGTAAACATCTTGGCGCAGAATGTGTTTTTAAACTTGTCGTTTCCTCTCTGTGTAAAGGTTCAAGAAGCGCGTTCTCATCGAGCAGCTGGAAAACTTCCTGGAAGAGATCCACAACAGATCCAATAACATGAACCACGTGGACACACTCTGAGACCAACTCATTCCCAAACTGAACTGATGACGAACCAGACAACCCTCCACATCCCCCCTGAGACCACTCAACCCCCCCTTCTCTGCTGTACCAGGACCTCCCCTCCTCCCTCCCTCCATTGAGACAAAACAGCATCCAGCTCTTCAGTGTCTTCAGTGGACTCTTCATTTCAGGCTGACCCTGGACAGAAATCCAAAAGAGTGATTGAGGAAGTGTTTCTTTGCTGCAGGTGAAGCCTATGCAACGACATGTTGGGCCTGTTTTTTTTTTTTTTTAATTTAAATAGGTAAAGGTGGACAGACGGACAGGAAGGGTTCATGTCATGTCTTCTCAGACATCTCAGGGTCAGACGGGATCCAGTGGAGACTCATCAAAGTCTTTGTTTTTCTGGCTTTTTGGGGCCAAAGAGCCCGTCATGATGGGGAAAAAAACAAACAAAAAATCACTTTTTACACTCCACTAACTGGAGCACTCCACTACTGCTGCTGCTGTGCTCTTTTAAATGGGTCTGATTCGGCTCTGATAAGGAATTTTGTCCACTTGGCAGAAGGATAATTAATAATATTGAGCACTAAGTGAATGTTTGGGGCAAGAAAAATGACGGCAAAAGTTTGCAGGGGTACAAAAAAAAATCACCCCGAATGATGTGACATCATTGGCTGCAAATGTTGAAATACAGGAACAAAAAAAAGCTCAGGAACTGATATTAATGCATCATAAATCAGCAATAAAGTAGGAGCCCCATCCACCTTTTGATCTTTACATAAACCACTGATATGCAACACAAACTGTTGTCTGCTGTTGATGAACTGAGGTCTTGGATGCCAGCTTGTCCCAACATGCTGCCAAATAACTTAACCTTTCCTCCTCCCCCTCATCACCACCACCACCACCTCCACCTTCTCTCTCCGCCATGAATCTCAAACCAACTTCTTGTCACTTAACCACAAATGCACTTGTGTAAATTTGAGAATCTTTATTTAATGTAATTTAAAAGAGATTAAACTACCTTTGTTTTTTTGTTCTCAAATATACACAAACTTGAGAGATGGAGGCCAAGAGTTGATTTCGGATTCAGAGGGCAGCCCCTCTTCCGTTCCCTCCCTCCTCGGACAGGGACCAAAATCTGCCATACTTGTCTTTGTTTGTGAAGAGGCCGCTACCAAAAGAGTATTTTGAATACACTGTAAAGATGTAAATAACCCTAGAGTACTATTTAAAGAGAATGTTCTGTGGAAAAAGGCCTTTTTGTAAGTATTTCCATGAATAAAGTTTCTATTTTACACTGTGAAGGGCCATGTAAATAAAGTGTTCTGTAAAGATGTGACTCTGTGTGTGTTTATTTTTGAATCAAAAAACACCCAACGTGTAAAAACGTATTAAAATTTTATTTACAGATATGTACAAAAATAATGTCTTAATAATAATAATGTCCTCTTCCTGAAGTGTCCGTGGAAAAATAAATACCAGTGGTGAAATGGGGTTGGTATAGACGTGAATGTGTGGATGTACAGTATGAGCTTTAGGGTGCTTGGTCTGCGGGGTTCATTACTCGGCCCATAAACAGGATGGAACCTGAAAAATAAACAAAAAATTAAATATAATAATATAATAAAATATTTTTAATTGCTCTTGAAGTAATCACCACACATAATTCTGTAAGAAGAAATTATCAAATCTTAAGCTTAAAATGCTGATATTTAATTTCCAAACATTTAAGTCTCTATATATATATATATATATATATA
>JAVQJX010158096.1:0-16153 GCA_036025115.1 Ambassis agassizii
GTACAAACACCTATGTGCTGTAATATAACAAGACATTTTCCTTGTATGTCTGAACACACAGTAATGAAGACGATGATTCAGATATCCAGAACACATGTAAACACGCACATTAACTTTAGGAAACAAATATACAAAGTCAACACAAAGAATAACACACCCACTGTGATTGTCCTAGTTAAATGACATACATTTTTCACAGACAACATCAACAAATGATGTATTTTCTCTCATTTAAAACCAATCACCGAATCCAGTGCTGTACTAAATGACTGGTGAATCACAACAGAATAAATATTCCTCATATAAAAAAAAGTTGCCTCGAGCATAAACTGACTGTGCACAGACACATTTCACAGCTCTGCTTTCTCTCTTCCTCATACTTCAGTCAGAAGGATGAAATTATATTGAGATTACAAGTTAAAAGATTTTGATGAAAACATTTTCATCTTTCTGTCTCTGTGTGGAGCCTCGTACTTCACTGTGCTTTAATTTCTGCTCTTCTCTCTGCCTTGCCTTTGTATTCCCAATGCCATTGCCCTTTTACAGCTGCAACAGAAATGCCAGTGAACTAAGACCATCCATGCATTGTTTAACATGGAAGTCAAGAAGAGGAGGAGGGGGGAGTTGTGAATATTAAGAAACAGGTAGATGGTGAAGATAGGAGAGGGGATGTGCCTCATGTGGAATGGCTCCACGCTGAGGATGACTTGAGTTAAAGGGCAACGTATTCATGCTTCAGTAAAGAAAGGCCTCCTTTATTTTCCATAGCTCAGTCTGAAACACATATTATTAGAATATCTGTCTGTATGCACATCTGCTCTGCTCACATATATGTTTTGTTTGCATGCTGGAGATGCTCCATTGATCTAGTGAGCCAATCAATGCTTCCCTCTTGTGAATGTCACTTTACAGCCACCGTGAATCCATTCCCACAATGCACCCTGCCCCTCATTAGCATAGAAATCATTGATTTACAGACTGCAAAAAACACCCTGCAGTGGATCGGCTTACAGCAGCAAAAAACTTAATGGAATTTAAAAAAAAAAAAGTACAAAAAAAAAAAAAAAAGAATACTAAATGTAATGTTTCCATGAATGAAAACTGTTTAATCAGCCTGATGTGTTCATTTAGCAAAGCAGGGTTCAATTAACGCAGCAAACCTGCAGAACCATCTCTTTTCACATGGAGCTGTTTCTTCTTCTCCGCTGTGCTACAGATGTGTTGATTCAGCGCTGCACTCATTATAGATGCTGTACTTTCCGGTGCTGCATTATAAAAAAGGTGAAAGGTGGCTCAGCTCGAGATGCATCAACATCTCTCTGACACATGCAGTTTCAACAATAACTGAATGTAAAATATTAGCATTCACTGCAGAGGTGTTGTGGTGGATTTATTGAACATATGTAGATGAAGCCAGTGAGCTGGCAAAATATTTGACAATACAAACATAAATGGAGATTTCTGGAAACTCTGCACACTGCTATGACACGGATTCACAAAAAAAGTTTCAGGAAAGTAATGCCTAATAATATGAATTTACATGTTTTCAGGTATGTTTTATTGGCAAAAGGTTAGAATAACAGACAGTCCCTCTTCCTCCTCCTCTTGTTTGACTGTGAGCATTTGAGAAGCTATAATGACTCACAATCCCATCTTGTAACCTGATGCACCACATGGTTTGTTATACTGAACCAACAGGAAGTCATCCTTGGGAAAGGTTTTTAAGAGAAAAGGCACTTTAAAAAAAAATTGGTAAGCGACTGAATCCTTCTAAGGCCTCTGAGCGTCTCTCTGCTACTTTTTATTCATAACTACTCAGACCTAACAGCTGCAGTTTGGAGCACTCAGGATGAAGCTCACAAATGGTGTGAGAATCCAGCTGCTTCACAACGTAGACTATAAGGCTGTGTATGGATTCATTCATGATACAGGACACGACTCACATCACTTTCTCAGCACTGTTAATCACATCATAGCTGCTGCACAATCCAAACGTGCTGCATAGCCGCAGGCTGAATAAATTAGGAGTGCAATGAATGTGGCTCTAATGCTGATGAAGTGGCCATAAGGCTATGCAGTAGGCATAGTTTTTTCATGATTGTGGCATTGTGGGATAGGGTACCATATGGGATTAATAACTCTGTCTACACAGCACAACAAAAAGGCAAACGCACAAAGTGGAGGACTATATGAAGTGATTGTGGACACAGCAAACATGTGATGCGTCTTACCTGCCTGACTAATAACCATTTTTTATTAACTTTCTAAAACAGCACAAAAGGAGCAAGAGTACAAAATTGTTTTTTAATGAAGAAACTTAATATCTACCTAAACCGAAACTCTAAACCCTATGTTAAAGTATTTTGTTTTGATGAGAAAATCTATTATTCATACATCCAAGACTCATTGTGTATTGCAAATAAGAAGCTACAGACAGCAGCTGGTTTTATTTGAATAAAGAGAGGAAACAGATGGAAATAACCATCCTCCATCACACTTCAGGCTCTTAGTTTATGTGCCATGAGTTCCTGCACTTGGGCAAAGAAAAAAACATTACACTTCAGACTTTTAGAGAAAGCCAAGCTAGCTGCTTCCCCTTGTTTTCTGTCTGTGTGCCAAGCTAAGCCAAGCTGCTGGCAACAAAGAAAACACAACTGTATTTTCCCAAAGTGCTTGTCCTAAACAGATGCATGTTTTTTCAAGTTGTTTGGAACATACATGACGTTTTTCAAAGCAGAACACCGATACGGGCAGAGACACTCTGAGCGACAGATGGACAGACAAATGTGTGCACAGCAAGACAACTTCACCCTCAAACCCTGATTTCTGACAGCAAGCTTCCACTAACAATGAGGTGAAATTAAGATTAAAAGAAGATGTGAGCGTCAGGGATACAGAATCAAGAGAATGACAAGGTGTGTGTGTGTGTGTGTGTGGGGGGGGGGGCATTCCTGAGCTGCCTCAGCTGGGGTCCGACACACTTTGTCTTGGGCCAAAAAATCTCATCAGTATCTGGGTCATAGAGGTGCCCCTGCCCCCCCCCCTAACATTTTCCCTGTGGTGTGTCTCAAACTCTAGATTGCTCTCCAGCTTCAGGAAACGTGGGCTCTAACTCAGCTGCTTCTCACTTCTCTAAACCAGAAGAGAAGTGGAGCAAAGCCAAAGAAGAATGGGAGCTTGCACTGTAAGCTAACTCTGATCCAGTTCCCTCCTTTAAGGAATTTGTGCAAGCTCGTGGCTAAATCCATCACACAGGGGAGGAACATCACAGACTATCACCGGCTCTGGTTTTGAAAGCTTGTAGTGTTTGCCCTCAATAATTCACATCCCTCCATTCTCACACACTCTGAATCTATTCATTCATATCAAATCAGTTTCATATCTCGGCCTCTTGAGATCAAATCTCGACACATACTCAGCTCCCCAAAAAAATGACAACTGACACATTTCCTTTAAGCTGGAACGACTTACTTTGTGGATCGTACAGCAAGTGAGTGACAGCTGAGAGCAGAAAAGGAAAGGATGTGTCCTTGGAATAATGAGGGCGGAGTGTTATAAAGATATGAGTGAGAGCTCTGTGGGTGGTCTCACCCAGGTTTGAGATTAACCCAACAGAAACAAAGGGGACTCTGGACAGCGACCAGTTTACAGCAAACTGCCTGTTAATCTCCTCCCTGTTTCTTATTCAGTGTGAGACACGGACGGCCGGGATGATGTCACCCCAGACTGCTGCCTCTTATTTTACACCATCATCCTTCAAGAGCTGGAATGAAGGAACTACGCCCTGAGAGAAGAAGGAGCAAAAAAAAATAACAGAAGAGACAAAGAGAGAAGAAAAGAAAAACATGGAGAAAGTAAAGAAAAGCAGGAAATACGTCACAGTCTGGTCCCAGCTACATCTGTTAGCAGTTAAAACGTCACCAGAGGACATAAAATGAACACAGCAGCAGCACCACCCCCAGCCTCCTCTCCACTCTTCTCCCTCTGCTGTGACACCGGTGTCCCCCTGTCCTCACCACCTGTCTTTGTCAATCATTTTTCCTCATTCTGGTTCAGAAAACTTTATTATTTCTCCCCCTGAAACTTTTTCTCTCTTTGCTCCACCTTTTTCTCCCCTCTGACTCACCCTTGTTCTGTTCTTGGCAGTTTTCCACCGCCAGTGAAGGGAAGTGAGGGTGAGAAGGAGGGAGGGAGAAAGGGTGGGAGGCTCAGGCTCAATCCGGGGGAATGTGAGGATTCTCTGCCCTCCTCTGTGCTCCG
Source organism: Ambassis agassizii (assembly GCA_036025115.1). NCBI lineage: Eukaryota > Metazoa > Chordata > Actinopteri > Ambassidae > Ambassis > Ambassis agassizii. Next base: position 4,261 of record JAVQJX010158096.1, read on the forward strand.
TGTCTGGGGCCAGTATTGGGGCCTAACGGCTGGAACATGTTTGTAGAAGGAAAAGGCCCATTTACAGACGGCAGGACGTGTTCAGTGCCGGCCGCCATTTAAAAACTGACAAGCTGTGGACACTGAAATTAGGCAGAACAATCACAGTCCTCCATGCAGCACATCTATTTTTTTCCTATTTATTTCATGGTTTTAAAGCTTAGTGCACCACACAATGAGCATAAAACGGACTCCTCGTTAAAGTCTTGTACATCGTGACCTGACACGATCTGGCCATGCATTTAGAGAGGAAAACTACTAATGATCACCTTCATTACATTTCGATGTGCAGTTTCTCTGCTGATTGAATGATGCCCATCACTGTCCGCTAACGCACACACCTCATTATATCCAGTTAAGTATTACATGGGAGCAGCAGACAGCAGCAAATTCTCCCAATACAGAAGGTCAAGCAAGAAAATTTTGTCATTTTAGTTTGAAAAGCAAAATAGTTCCAGTCAGCATTGGTGGTTACAGACACACACAAAGAGCACCAGCCTTGGCAAAGGGTAAATAAAGGTGCAGATTTTCAAGCTCACAGCTCGGAACACACAACAAAGAAAATGTCTTACATAAAGTCTAGGTTTAGAAAAGTGCAAAACATCCAATAGTTATGTTAAGATGGTCAACAGAATATGATGAAATAGCAGCAATGAAAAAACTATATATTATCTATATATTTTGTTACCTGTGTTACTGTGTTTTCTGGTGGTAGTCTGTGGTTTGAGTCTCCCTGACACTGCCTGCTGTTTTGTTTTCACCTGGTGTTAAGTTTCCTAATTGCCTACGGTTAAGTTTTGTTTTTAAGCGTGTCTGGATTTGGCATAAAAACTCATGGTTAAGGTAAAGATCATCTTGAAACACAATTTTACAATGAACTCTTGTGTCTTGTCTCTACCCCCATAAATATGATGCAATCGGAGAAATCTGCTCGTTCCACTTTCAAGGACTGAAATATCGACCTCATGTCAGATTTTCCTGTTGAGGACGGGCTGATCATTTGACAGGCAGGTCAACATGATTGCAGACTCCTGACAAGTGACCATCCGAGGATTACTGAGAGGGATGGACACATTTAACACTTCTCCTCCCTTAGCTACCTCACCATCAGCAGCTAGAGGTCTTAGCTGGTTGGTTGTTGGATGTTTTCTATGCTGGGACAGTGTCTGACAATAAACATGAACACTGATGCTAAAGCACTGTAGAATAATAAGAGCTAAAAAATCACCTCTGTTTATACAATACCTTGTTAGTTTTTAGGCTTTCATCAAAAAGAGCAGTGCCAGCCATTTTATCACTAATCCTGCAGGGACTTTATTTCAGATGCAGGACCTGATTTCGTCTACACAGGCCATTAAACACAGGGTAATCTCTGGAGGAAGTAAACAAGCCGTAAGTTGTTTTTGTTGTCATCTTTCTTATCAGGCAGTTCAAACTATTTCTGATGATGTTGATCTCATCGCTTTTGACTGTGACTCAAATGAGGATAAAAGTGGGATTTACTCGGCGATGTGTCATTCCTCTAACACACACGTTTAACTTTATAAGCAAGTTGGCGTGTCACATATTCATTATGTCTGTCTCAAACCCTTTGAGTAGACTTTAGTGCCGCTCTTTGTCATTTGTGTGTGTGTTAATTTATGTGTGTAGTGCCTTTGAGTGCAGAGTGCCGGTAATGATAAGACAGCAGTACAGCTGGTAAGCTAAATGAGGACTCCTTTTAAGCCAAGCCAAGAGTGAAGCGAACACACTGCAGGGACATGAAACACAGCGCACCCCCTCTTTTTTTTTTTCTTTTCTCTACACCCCTTCAACATACACAGCCAAGCCTTACCTCACTCCCAATCTCCCCGGCTATAATTGCATGACTGTGGCTCCATCTCCTCTCTCTTTTACATCACCCTATCTCACCGCCCCTCCACAATCCCTGCGCAGGATCCATGACTGGATGTTGAGCTACAGTAATTAGAGCACGCTGATACAGACAGAGGACACAGCGTCCCCCTCATGCTCATGTTCTCTCCACCTGGGCAGATATTTTTAGCCCACCTTGAATGAGAAAGAACAAGCATCAACATGGCAACATGGCGAGGTGCCTGAAAGGCCGCGTCTCAATCACATCCAGGGCCATAATCAGCCAGCTTCTCATTCTCATTTCTGGGCCTGCTTCCTTTTGACATGTGTGTTTTTCCCAAACACAAGATAACTAAATTAACCACTGTGTCATTCCACCCTGTCACAACAGCTAATGCAGGATAATACAACAACCCTGCACGCCATGAAAACAGAAAAGCTCCTCTGTCTCACACTGTTTATATGCGGGTGTGTGCATGCACAAATGTCCCCAGAGACTACAAAACCCTTATGACTTTCACTATACGCATGCACCCGACCCCCCCCCCCCCCTTTTTTTTTTGCATATCAAGCTCGCGGGGTGTTTGAGTAAAACATTTTTATTCACAAGATGCATATCTCGTTTCCAGCCTGCAGACACACACACAGAGAATTATCTTCGGGTCTCGACCTCGACCACCCCACCAAACTGAGCGGCTTATCTTCAAACACAGCAATTTCTCACCTCAGGAGACACACAGGCTTTCTCCTACATAATAAATCAGAAGTTAGTGTCCAGATTTTAATAGCCTAAAAACATCAGTTACAGAGAATGTCCTGTTCTCATCCATCTTCCTGGCTTGTTTTTTTTTTTTTTTTTTGCGTGTACAGTAAGTTTAACCTAAACACACACCATCCCATGCACCTCTGAGAGGGATTATGTTCCCGCTTCTTGACCTCCTTCAGACAGCACAGTGGTCTGCCAGCTCAGGACCTTCCCACGGTCACTCAACAGGCCATATATTATCAGGGTAATTACCTTCGGTGAATAGATGCCTTTCTAATGCCTCCCACTTACTCAGTGGGTACATTCAGTCTCCGCCATGTCATACCTCACATATCATGGTGATGGCAATTCAATAAAGATGCACACACACAATGACACATTTTGCAACCAACAGGCACAGATAAGAGCAGCAGTGGAGGGTCAGCAGGGAGGGAACTGCATCTCAGCCTGTGAGGAATGTTGTTCAGCTCTAATGGCCATCTGCATTAAGCCATAAAGATAGAACAGGAGAGCAGACAATTGGGTTATCTTGTGTTTCACATTTGGAAAAGCTGTAAGCTATTGAACCATGTAGACTGTATTTAGGTTACATTCATTGCCCTGTTTATTTCTTAGTCCTGTAATTGTTGTGCAGGTCAACAGAGGAGTCAGCACAAAGCCAGGTGTTCAACAGCTGTGTCCGCTGAGTTCAAGGAGTACCAGCTGGTGTGTGTGTGTGTGTGTGTGTTTCTAAGTAACATTTTGAGGACACAACAAATCATGTTTCTAGCAAACGTTTCTTGCATATATGATTCCTTTATAGCAATAACTAGCAGCTAGTTAGCATATCTAATGTTAGATTATTTTCTTCTTTACTTGCTATAGACAACAGACTTTGGATCATGAACTCGCAATGGTCAAAAAGTGTGACATGATGGCAGCGTCTTGTCTTCAATAACTTTAGCCGCATAGCAGTATGGTAGAGAAGATGTCTTTGTGTTTGGAACGATGAACGTCGCGCCACCTCTAGTAGCCTCCCACAATATTGTTTATTGGGTCAATTTAGTAGCCTGAAATGATTTTCTAAGGCAACATACAGTGGCTGCAGTATGTTTATCAGGCTTGAAACCTTATCAACACTAATGCAATAACAGGGTACATGTAGTATATAAAATACAGCCTACAACAAGGCGATGTGCAAATAGAAATTAGACACAAACATTATTGCTAGGTTCAGTTGCCAGGCAACAAGTGGAGATTTATATGTGCTCTCAGAATCATCAGAGGGGTTGGTAGTCTGATTTTATTGCTTTTAGACAGAACCAAGCTAACTCTTCTCCCCATGCTAAGCTAAGCTAACAGTCTTTCAGCCTCATACGGACATTTTCACACTGATATTAGAGGGTTTATGCAGCGATTTCCTGCAGTCGTTTGCATGCTTTTCTGCACAGAAGATGAACTTTGTAATTTATGTGCTGCATGAATCACTTGACACGCGACCCTGCAGCCTGAATCCAGACAAGTCGAAAGTAAAAGGGACGTTATGAAAGTGGTACAAATCAAACAAAGCATTTAAATTTGGTGAAATGTTGCCCACAACCGAACACCTGTTGTCACTCTGTGCTGAGCTTTTATTAACCCTTTGCTGTTTGTGCCATCAGGCCTGCTAATCCAACAGCACCATTACCTCTGTGTTTGCTCAGAGGCTGCACTACTTAGCGCTGCAGTGTGACACCTAAAAAGGTGAGTATTCTCACAGCCTTTGAGACAAACACACATGCTGTCTGAGTGACCACCCAAACACAACGTTTGTGTGCCATTAGAGCAGCTGCTACTGTGGCAGAGCATTTCGCACCAAAACACCTTACAATATTGATGAAGAGGGTCATCAAACCCCCCCAAACGGAGCAAGCGGTTGTGAGACACACACAAACACACTGCCCGGCTCTGCTTTTCACAGCTGTGTGTCACTCCAGAGTCACTCCTGTCCACTTATGGGAGCTTTTACTTTGCTGTTAAACTTCACAACTCCACCGAAACATAAGAGTGTGTCTGTATGTGTGGTCCAAAATGGAAAATGTGAATGTTTCAGTTCACATGCCTCATATGTGTAATGTTTAGGGTGAGAATGTCCCCCCAGTGGTAATAATGCGCTCATTGCGCACAAGTGAAAAAATGATGGTTGATTCTTCTAAAGAAACACACGCACTGTGAGCAGTCTGCTCATGACTCATTTTCACCTCGATAACACACTGATTATTTTCCAGATGTCGCTTTGTGAACAAAAGCTGCTGCTCCAGAAGGACACTTTGGTGCGTAACGGTTCCAAAGTGTTTGGCACAGATAGAAAAGCACATTTGAAGCCCTACTACGATAAATATTATTTATGTTTTAACTTAAAAAAAAAACAATCAAACTTACCTCTGCATTGCAAACAGCCACCGCCAGCAGGAGCACAGCGACACTTCTCAACATCTGGACAGAAAAAAAAAAGAGAAAGTACGGTTTAGTCGGAGAAAGAATTTACAAATGAGCGAACGATCGGTTTTCATAGAAGAAATTAAACTTGTGGGGAAAACGGCCGAATTTCACTCTACAACGTTACCATTTTTGTACAAGCGGCTCTTCGGGAATGTGCTCCGGGAAAGGGGGGTGCTGGTCCGGGTATTTTGTCGGAGAGGCAGACGAGCAGAAGGTCCGTGATTTCAAGAAATTTGATGCGCGCTGAAGAATTCCTGCCAGCCCGTCAGTCCCTCCTCCTCTCTGTGCGCCGCGGCCAATGAAAACGTTTCCAGAGCGCAAAGGAGGGGGAGGAACCAGGGAAAGTGTGTGTTAGTGTGTGTATTGTGTTTCAGTAAAATGGTTTTACAAGATACATTTTTAGTTATGATGCACTGTCTATCTAACCTATGTTGTAGAAACTTTACTTGACTGCAGGTCTGCTTTGTTTTTAAAGAGCCAGACGATAGAAAATCATTTTTAACAGGATGATTTCACAAATACTTGGATCAGTATCAGCTCTAATTTGACAATTGCGGTAAAAAAAAAAAAAAGGTTGGATGAAAAATCATGTTTCTTCACATGTTTCTTCTTGTCTGGGCACGAAAATGCTGCTAATAATGACTCTATATGAGATGCCATTGGTCTGTCTGAAAATGATTATTTTAATGCTGCTGTTGGAAATAAAAGAACAAAATGAGCCCACAGACTAACAAAGACCATGTCCAAATGTCATTTTCTACTCCTAAAGGGTCTATTTTTGGAATCCTTATTTACAGACTGTTATACACATTGGCAGAAATTTGAATCATTTGTGATTAAAACTGACAAAGAAACTCATCAAGCTCCTTCAGTCATCCAATTCCATGGCTGCATGTGATTGGACACTTTTGTACACTTTTAATTGTTCCAGGATTTCAAACTAATAGACATATTTCACTAAAATGTAATTGCTGAATCTTCATTTCAGGCTGACAGAGGTGTGTGAGGTGTATGAAGCATGGACATGACAGATGCTGCTCAGTTCGGTGTGTCTAAATCCTGCACCTTTGTGGATGCACACACACACACACACAGACAGCTCAAGGCAGGAGAATCAGTTTTTGTTATGTTTGTCCGTGTGTCCTCCTTTATTGTTTAGTGCCACATAAAATGATTGCAGTGCCTCACAGCGTGTCTGTCTGAAGATAAAATTTGTTACTTTCACCCTCATACACACACAGATGGGGAAAGAATAACTTACTCTGGTCACCTTCAGAGCAAACTGTCATCATCTATCTGGCCACTAGAGGGCACTGATCACAAAACAGCAACAATACAATAGATTGTGATGAGCTGCCTCAACAACAACAGCGCCCCATTTTTAAATGCTTTTTAGTCTTCTTTTAATCAGATTTTACTGACTCTGTTCCCATGATATGAACATGTTAATAATATGAAGCAGATTCCTGGTTTGAGTCTCTAGCTGAAGGGCCTTCACATTTCTCTTTATATCAGCATGTTATCCTCTGTGAATAGGCTGTCACATCACTGATGTAGGAGACCATTTAGGACAGCAGCAGCATCCTTCATCAGACTCTACTGTCCGTGCACAGAATGACCTTTTTACCTCTTGGAATGACAGATTCATGTTCAAAGGTTCCTGTGATATCATTGTTTAAGGATTATATGTCACCACTGGTGAGCAGGCTCCACTGTGAAGTAATTAAAGGGTGATTGGGAAGGACGGTGTGAGGGGCTGAGCACAGCGCCTCACTGAATTTTGAACAGAAAGAAGAGGATGAAGGACTTTTTCTCACTGCGAGCCATCAATTATACTTCATCCCCTCTGAGTGCTTCCACCTATTTACATAGATGCTGCGATTATTTAACACCCTGAGGCTTTTTATAGCAATGTGAGTGTGTTTTCTTACTTCTTACTTATGCGTTTTTGTTTGGCATATTTAGAATTAACCTCCATAGACGGATGTGATGTATTTTTCTATATTATCTCACTCTTTCTGTGACCTTTACTGTGCAGGAAGCTGTGTGAAAGGAGAAGAAAAGACTTTCCTCTCTTTGTCTTTTCCATTGGGAGTTCTGTGAAGGCAACAAAGCGACAACACTGCAGCACTCTAGAGGGGTGACTAAATTGTTGACACTCTTTTTTTGAGGGTAATTTGTTCACAAACAATTCTGTCTCCTAGAAAGTGTTTATACAGGGGACAAAAAATGTTTGACAGGGCCTAAAATGTCAAAGGGGTCTCAGTGGATGTTACAAATCAAAGTGTGTTTGGGCCCGTGGGGAGGCCTGCTGCATGGGGTTCAGAGCCCTTTGTGGCTTCAGTAGCTAGCTGTGTGTCGTAAGGTGTAAGGTAACATCAGATGGTGAAGAAAAACTTGTGAACAACTGAAGTTAAAAGGAAGTGTATGCTGCCATCTTGGGCCACATCTCGGTTTGACACTAAATTATCTAACACATAAAGAACAGAAGAGGTTTGCAGTCACATCTGCAACTCTCACATTTTAGGATAAACCAAGGATCAGTCTGACTTAACATTCAGTCTAACCTGTGTGGGTTTTTCAACCACTTTTATATTGACTGTAAGTGTGTGTGAATGATTGCCTGTCTCTCTATGTTAGTATATGATAATGACATGTCCTGGCTCTTTTCTGCCTTTTAACACGTAGGATATGTTGCAGATCCCTGTGACCCTGTAGGACAAAACAGGCTGAGAAAATGGATGCTTTCTGTTGTTTTGGGGGCTGTTTGAGGTTCACGTTTAGAAAAGATCATGGTTTAGATCTCAGTTGCTACAGTAATGCCACTTTAAATGATGATAGTCTGCATAACTTCCAAGGATGCATTTGTATCCTGACAGCATCACTGTGGTGCTACAAGGCTGTGTCAATATGAAGACTCCTTTAAATGTGTGTGTGTGTGTGTGTGTGTGTGTGTGTGTGTGTGTGTGTGTGTGTGTGTGTGTGTATTATTTTCTCCATCAGGTGGATCCTCTGAGTTGTGATTCATTGTGTGCTGGCAACCGCTTTATGTTTTTAAAAGCAGGCTTCACAAACATAATTCTAACAGACTGTCCCATTTAACACCCTCCATGGATTACGCCACAGACGGCGTCCTTCAGAGGATGCTGCTCCTCTATGGGGACACGGCTAGTGACAGCAGAGCAAAGACCGCATTTTCTGTCACATCACTTTTCATGTTCTTTTGAGGTCCACTGTATGAAGAAGTTAACTCATGATTAAATTCAGGTAGGAAACTGAAACTACAACTGAAAGGGAAGTGACAAAGGATGCTCTTTTTGTCGCATATCTTTCATTTTTAGTCATTACGTGGTTAGGAAAGATCAGGGTTTGGGTTTAAACCCTGATCTAATTGGGTAAAAAACAGACCTTTGCACTAGATTTTCAAGTCTAAATCTCTTACAAGTTCATATTGTTTAGGTCATCTCGAACCATGATTGAACCAAGAGGGGAGGAAAATAAAACTAACTGTCTCTAACCACAGTGTGAGTTCCTGTTGTAGTCATAGTCAACAACATGTAGCTCAGACTCAAATGCTCATCATGTTTTCTGTCTTTCTTCCATAAACAATCTTGCCTAGGAGAAATTAGCCAAAGTCAAACATCATTTCTGAAATTGTACCATAAGCTCTTTCATTAAGATTGAATGAAATTTTGAACTCCCCGCCACACATAATAAAACGTAAATTTTACTAAAATAAATGCAAACTGATTGTCTCCAGGAGCCGTTTGATTGATATGTTATGCAAACACTGATAGAGTGTCATTCAGATACACATGCCATGGTTTCAAAATCTACACACGCTAAACAGGCCACATATTCACACCACATCTGCGTTCTGCAAGCAGCTCGGTGAAGATACGCACAAACTGCTTTCATGTCCAACAAACACACATCTCTCTCTCTCCACGCAATCACTGTAACACCCCATGTTCTCCTACCACTGATTTATATTCATACAGGGGGCGCACACATACGAGTGTTCAGAACAGAGAACAGAGGTATTAGCTCCTCTCATGTCTCTCTGTGCTCTGCCAGGGGCTTTCCAAGAGGCATCTCAAATATTCACAAACATCCATCAATGCCTGAAAGGGTCAGAGACTCGCCAAAGAGAATTCCACACACACACACACACACACATGCAGCATGCACATTCAATTAGTTTCTCATTTGCTGCTGGAGTTCTCTTTAATCACAGGTTTTGTATCATCTCTTTCTCTGAGGCCTGCAGAGGAAAATGTCTGATTCAGAGGCAGCCTGTGTGTGTGTGAGTGCATGCGCAAAAACATTTTCTGATTTAAAGAAGAGGAGAGATTTCTCAATAAAAATAATGATGATGATGATGATGATGATGATGATGATAATGATGATAATAATAATAATAATAATGTTCATGTTTATATAATTAAAAGTTATTTGAAAAAATCACCCTCCTGTAAAGTTGTCACAAAAGGAAACAACAGAGACCAAACCATTTTTGTACCAGACAAAAAATTCATCATCATCATCATCATCATCATCATCATTGGTAAGGCTCACTATGAGTGAGTCAGTCAGTGTTTGTTTCTAGGATTTACTTGTAGGCTACTTCTCTCTAATAAAATAACATTAGAGATATTTTATGTTCGTGGAAATGACGTGACCTGTTACTCTCAGGGTGTGAGTGTCTCCTTAATGCTGTGTGGTTAAGACCTGAGGCTTGAGGCTTCCTACATGAGGTTCAAAATGCAGAATCATTGCTAATCATAGTGTGTACAGATTGGCAGGAGACCACATCTTCACAGACAGACTTCACATTATAATGTGTGGATCGGTGTGTCATCATGCTTTCAGGTGGAAATAAAAACGTCCTCCTCTCACACACACTTGCTTATGCACTGAGCTGCTGGGCCCACTCACATATCACTGCATTCTGAGCTTCAAATACTGTTTCCATGATCACTTTATAAACTAAATGCCTCAGGACTGCAGTGTGTGCCTGACCATAATGCTCATCAAAATGACACAGACCATATGGAAATAAATAAACAATACTCTTAACCAGGTAAACGGTTTTTGTCTCTCAGTTTGAGAAAGTGTGAACTTCCTGTCTCCTTTTTTTCTTTTCAACTGAAGCCCCTGTGTGCGAGCATGCACAGGCATGTGTGTGTGCATACACGTGTGTGTGTGTGTGTGTGTGTGGGCAGAATTAAAGGAACCGAAAAGCGTTTGTATGGCTGCTCATGTGCATGTTGGACATATGAATTAGTAGGTCACAGCCTTGTTGACACATCTCTTACTTGAGAAATTCTTTTAGAGCCTCGTCATTCAGTGACATTAGTGACATTCTGAGATGGGGGTCATCTGCCAGGCTGTGACTGACCCTGTTTTTTCACCATGTTTATTCTTGTCCCAAATATTACACATTATTATTATTATAATGACAAACATGGAACTAAATATTCCAAAGCAACAAATGCCTGATCCTGTTAGCTGTCTGCATCATTTATTGTTAGCAAGCTAATGTATCATTAGCATGCCAATGGTGACTTATAACCTCAGCTGAGACACTGATGTGCAAGTTGCAGAAGCTAGGGATGTTGATTAACTTTACCAACTATTTAAGCTAAGCATGAACAGCTAGCAGTCACTCATTATCTCATTCACTGTACTACACGGATCTGGAATGGTTTTACTTTGCATGCAAACAGGCTCACTTTAATAATTGAATGCGTGCTGCAGATAGTTAGTTAGTTAGTTCTGGGCACATGCATGTGATTTAGATGGAATCACACACATTTGTTTAAATGGTGTATTTGTAAAAGGTGTTCTTAAAACACCCACATTCCCATCGTCAGAAAAAAAGTGTGCAACAGCTAGCAGAAAGGTCAGAAAGTCATCAGATAAACACTGCATTTTAAAACCACACAGTCATGATTAGCCAGCAAGTTTAATTTCAGTGTGTACAATTTAGTAATGCTGTTTTTTTCCCCACACCTGTATGAGAGGAAATCTGGTTTTCACAGTCAGAGTGTTTGTGTGTCTGTGACTCTGTGTGTTGCTTGTGAGGACTGGCTCCTCTTGGTTATTATAAGTATCATGCAGAAGCTACATCAGTGTGAAGTCTTACTCAACAGCATGTTGTAGGTAAGATTATGCTTGTGTTTTTTTCCATGGCTGGATATTTATGAAACATATGACTAAACCACATTATCTTATTCCTATGTTTTATCTTCACAGAGGCTTATCACTATTTCATGTCATCATTTTCACGTGACAGGAGGAGACTTCATGTTCCACAGGGTTTGATCTGAGCTTAGCAAAAGAGCAACTAACCACTTCCTTTTCTCTACACCTCTGTGACAATCATACGACTGAAGAAGTTCCAGTCTGTCTGCCTCTGTTTGATGGCCAACATGTTCAGCGTAAACCTAGCAGCTCTGCTCCTCATTCAGATATCAGTGACATGGCACGTCTTTGCAGGTACAGAGCAGCATTCTGTTCGCTTCGATGCACATTTTAATACCTTTTATGTTGACTGATTATTTCCTTCAAACCTCAGGGACTTCTTTTCAAAACAGGACTGAGGTGGTGTCCAGAGGAGAGTCAATCACACTCACCTGCAACACATCCACCAACAATGTAACATTCATGAAATGGACCAGAGGCAGATCTCTTTTTTCCTATTTTGGTTCGCCTAATAAGACGTCTTCAAATTTCTCCTCTAACATACTGATAACTGACCTCCCTTCAACA
>JAVQJX010158097.1:0-10801 GCA_036025115.1 Ambassis agassizii
GAGTCCATTTGTTCTGTGGCCCACAGTGTTATCTATAGTTTCAAATCCTAAACAATCAATATTTTATAATCTGTACATTCCAGTAAAGTCCACAAGGGGGAGATGTAAACCTGTGAAAAACACTTGTCCTGTATTAGTACAAGGTTTAGCCAAAGTATTGTATTGCGATCAAAGGCACTTAATGCAGAGAGTCAACAGTTGCATTTGTGCATCTCTACGGGGGTTTGGACACAAAATGCCAAATCTCTCCATGCAGCTGAGATAAATACAAATCTGTGCCTCAGGCATCTCCTTTAGGGAAGACACGTGAATAACACATAGAAGCTTATTATTGATTTTCAAAGTGAGGGGAAGGACAGGCTGTGGTGTCTCTCACCAGCCGGTCAATGAGATGTGTGAAAATCTTTGGCTCTCTCACAAAGCTGGAGGATCATTCTGTCACACACCTAACAACATGTTAAAGGGACAGTAGAAATCAATAAAGCCAACTGAGAATAATGGAGCTTCACTGTTTTTATTTCTTTTACTGTACATTTAAACATTTATTTTATTTTTTATTGAATACTGAATTGGACACACACAATAAACAATAATAAATTGACAATCCACTTTCTTCTGTGATTTTTCTGTGCTGAATTTTGTACAACCGTTTAAGGGAAGATTTATCAGCTATGTGAAACAAGCCTTAAATATAAGTTGATGTTAAGAAATATTTTCATTGTAAAAGCCTTTTTTAGTCACACTATGTTTTAATCCTTATTCAAGGAGCAGGTATAATTTTTGTTGCTGCCTGCTCAGAAGAGTGGCCATTTTTTGGGGGGGTTCAAGAAGAGAGTAACAACTCAGTTTTCCCAGTTGGAAAACCAAACATCTACCAGTCAGAGCGAAAATAATCCTTCCAGGCCAAAGCTTACACGTTTTCACATCAAAATGTCTGAGTCTGTGGTCCTTGGCCTTCACTGTGACCCCGTTTGAGGCCTCAAATGGACGGAAAAGCCCTGGGAATCAGCTGTGCTGCCAGGGCCTGAGCGCACTCGCACACTAGAGTTGCAGCTCACATACACACACTTCCTACATTTTCTCTCTCTCTCTCTCTCTCTCTCTCTCTCTCTCTCTCTCTCCCTCCCTCCCTCACACTCCCCGGAGTGGCAGTTATTGAACTGTGACAAACGAGCCGTGTCAGACCAGCCCCCCTACCTGGGGGATTGTCTAAATGACCTTTCCATTACCCAACCACTGCTGTATTCCCCCTCTACAGATAGAGTTACACACGCAGCCACACAGCCCATTTGCCAAGACCAGTGTCACCATCGCTGCCATTAGCCTCATACTTCCATGCATACTGACACAAAAGACTTTGATTTCATTTAATTTCAATTTGTTTCATTTGCAGCATGCAGAACACTTCAGCTGAAACACCTGCAGTATTCATATTGATTTTGCATGCCTACATTGCACTCAGTAATGGGGGTCTGGGCAGTATGTGCGTGCTGAGTGATGAACATGTGATGCCAGAAACAGCTTGGGTTTGTGCACATGTGTGAGTTATCTGTGCTTCGCGCTTTCTCTCTTTCTGTGTGTGTTTGTGTGTGCACGCTGCTGCAGAGTGTGTGACTTAACTGGTTTTCACACATTCTCCATCCTCATCCTTGTTAATCCCCTGTTGACCATTGGCACCAGCCCTGAATCTCACCAAATACTTTGGGGAAAAAGTCTGAGAGGAGTGGATAGAAAGGTTAAAAGTGGATGAAGAAGGGAGAGAGACTGGAGAGGACACAGCCAAATGATATCCAAGAGGAAAGAGATGTGGTAGAGATGAAAGAGAGGAATCGGAGGGGATCAGAGAGAACGGGAGGAGGAGAGACATAAAAGATACACAAGGCTTCTATCTACAGATAGATCCAGAACGGGAGAGAGAGTGTAATGTTAAGGTTACTGCTGCCTGCTGGATAGGAATGCAATGAAGTCCTTGGCCACATTAGTGGGAACCTGTTAGGAAGCTGACAGATGGAGAGCTAATGATGTGTAGGCACAAGGGCAGGGCCTGTAGTTGCTAGTGAGACGATCTGTAGTGGCTGTCATAATACAGCTGAAAACCAACAGCTGAAGAAGGCAGAGGAGAGGGAGAAGGAGGAGGAAGAGGAGAGGAAAGAGCAGAATCTCACTAACCCCAGAGAGCGAGCCAGGGCCTTTCTCACGTTTGATCGTCTCTTGGCCTGGAATGAAACATTTATTAGCTGTCTTAATCCTCAACATTACTGCTAAGATCTCCGACCTTAATCAATGTGATCCTCATGTGTCCATTATTCCCTGACGTGCTTCACTGGACACCAGGATGAATGCGCCGCGGACACACATGTCTAGAATGCATCTTTGTGTGTTTTTCTCTTACGTGTGAATACTTAATTTGATGGCTTGAACATGTGTGTAGCTGTATTTTGTATGCATTATTTTGGTTGAAAAATATTCATGTGTTAAGGGACCTCTGTACAGATGTGCATGTGTCTGTATTTGAGGTGATGTGCACTGGTGCTAACCCTGTAAAAGGGATGCATGCTACAGGCAATTCCCCATCCGCCCCTCCCTCCATTTGTAAGGACCCTTCAACAGACTGATTTTTTGTGTTACACTAATTTGTCCAGTGGTCACAGCGCTCTCCTCTCATTTTATCCAAATCCACTCTCTCCTGATGCCATCCTTCCCTCTCTTTTCTTACTCCAACTTCTTACATGTTTCTAGCTGTGCTGGTCTCTCCAGACCTGGCCTTGTACCACACCATGCTGCATGTTAGTGTGTGTATGGAACGTGTGGGGTTGTGTCTACCTGTATACGTGCACTTTTACATTATGTGTTTGCTCCACATCTGTTTGTGTGTGTGTTAGAAAGCCAGAAACTAAAAAAACTGCTAATTTGCTAAGTGGTTTCATCCATCTGACAGACAACAGAGATTCTGCTTGGCTTCACTTTTCTGATCCAGGCCACAGGGAGACTCTGCACACACAGAAGCCAACATGTGCGACCGCTCCGTCTGGTCCAGCTCCCCTCTTGGCTTTGTTGTTCCTGTTCAAAGAGTACAAATGGATTTTTTAGAGTGTGGATATATGTGTGTGGGCATGCATGCAGGATGGTGACTGCTTAGTGGAACATAATGGATTGTGTGTGTGTGTGTGTGTGTGTGTGTGGACATGCCTGTACATACTCTCCTTTGTTTGTGTTTGTTTGTAAAGTTTAAAGGGCTATAAAGTGAAAAGCTGTCTGCTATTTGACCAACTGATAAAAGGTGTCAGGTTTGTTTTCTCTGACTTGGTCCGTGTACGTTCCACCTTTAGGTGTCTGCGGCTTTTCCACTTGATCCACAAGAGAATGTTTCAGATACACTAAATTATGTCCACCATATAGAACACAATGAAAACCATACTGGATCTAAGCCCTATTTCACTGAACCGCTTTAAAAGAAATTATGAATATTGTGATCCTTTTGTTTCAGTTTATTTCTACATCAGCCAAAAACCAACAAAATGCATCAGTATGTGCTTGTATTGGCTATTTGTTCAACCCGTTAGAAAATATTTCCTTTCTTAGGTGCTAAATGCTCTAATACCTTTTTATGAAAAGAGTGACTTTAATTCATGAAAGCAGCAAATATGGAACACATTCTTGTTCTGAAATGTTTTAGTCAATTAACATAACACATAAAAACTAATTTGTTCTGTGCACCTGTAAAAGCATGCATGGTGTGTCAGGACTGTGCACATACTGAACAGCAGGTGGGGCTGTTGAGTTTCTAAATGCACTGATGGAGTTTGGTGCCTAACGCATCTCTCTGTGTGTATTTCTTTTGTTTTCTGTTAAGTCTTCCAACATGCAGGCCTTCTCTGCTGCTCGTCCAACACACGCTGTGAAGACAAATATCTCGGAGTGAACACTGCTACGGCTCACTAAAGAGCTTTGAAAATCAGGGCCATGGATTAAAATACACAACAGACAAATATATTCAAGTTATGGTAACTGATTAAGTATAATCTGACGTGAATAATCAGGTGTGAATTTTTCTGTACTTTTCTTCTGTCGTCAATAGAATTCACATAACATTGTTTAATATTGTTTGCAACTACTTTACCAAATCTGCATTACATAGGAGTCCTGTTTGATACATCGTTCACACCCTTTGAAACATTTTTCCGTACTCTTAATTCTCTATGACTGTAAATACTTACATTTAGCTGTATCAGCAGCTTTTGTATAACAGTTTGTCTTTGTTGTTGTGTTGCGGCACAAGGTTGGCTGTGCAGACGTTTTATTGGCATGGTAAAACAGAGGACAGCACAGGTTGCATTTTACAGTATTACAACAGAGAACGATGGAGGCGGCCGTTGATTAGAATCAGAATTGTTTAGCTGCTCTTGTGTACGTCAGTCTCATGCTTATTGTCGTCCCTTCTCCAGTTAAAGATCACAAAATATGACTGAACACACTGATGAATAATTAATGATATGTGTGTATGACAGGATACAGTGATATGGGCAGTATACTTACTGATGTACTGTGTGTTTTGTTGTGATGTATGTATTTAGAGAGATTGCAAAGACTTAGCCTCACAGTGGTATAAACAGTGTATGGCTGTCTTTGTTATATTTTTGTGGATTGTTTTAATATTTAACATTTTAAACCAATAATATGTCATTGGTGTGTGCATCCCAATTTAGTCATAGTATTGTCAACACTTTTGACATTGTTTGAGTGCAACATCTTGATCTACCCTCAAAAAAGAGCACTCCTGCTTTTTTTTACCCATCAGCTCAAACTGTAAAGGCCTTGTGTGAGTTTGTCGTCAGTAATGTTCCGATCTATAAATGAAACAGCAATTTAATAAAACGTCTTTATTTTCACACAGAAAATTACAGTTAGTGCGTCTCCATCCAGGCGTATTTGTTTGTGCAGGCAGGCCCAGGTATCGCAGTTACAGTGGTGTTGTGCTATGCGGTGGTGTGCATGATTATCGACCAGCGTGTCATGCAGGATAAGGCCCAGTGTGCCTCTGTTGACTGTATTGCGGTCAGCACTGCAGGGAGCAGGATTGTGGTTAGCCTACAGACAGCCAAGGCTGTGTAAGAAGATCAGCTGTGAGTGTGTGTGTGTGTGTGTGTGTGTGTGTGTGTCGTCTGCTGCCGCTATGCCCTTTCTCTGTTATCTTCATGATTTGTTTCTTTCACTTATCACTTGTTTAACTTCTGTCTTTATGTTTCTTTTTACTCATTCTTCTGCCATTGTTCTCTCCCATTCCACATACACACACACACACACACACACACACATACATGCACTTTTACTGTCAAGCATCTGGGAATGGCCTAGGGCTTCAAACCACCAAGCACTGCTCGCCCTGCTACTCCACTTGTTTATTAATATACAGCAAATACTTTTTGGCTTATCACTGCTAAATGACTGCATCTTATAAAATATCATGTATGATGTTTTTTTCTTGCTTATCTCTCCTGCTTTTTCACATACAGTACATGTTAAGTCTTTGTTCCCTAAATGCATGCACACACCACTTACACATACCGCAGTGGTTACAGATGCGTGCAGGATTCGGGCCCTGTGGCTGAAGCTAATGGATGGCTCATAAATGGTGGGAGCTTTGCAGAGAAGCAAATATGCTGTTTTTTGGGTGTTTTTTTTTTTTTTTTTTTTTGCCATGCTCTGATTCTTCCCTGTACTGATGATAGCACCATTTCAGAGAGAGTCATCAATTCTTCATGGAGTTGAGCGCTAAACACAAACAATATCTGACGGAGTTTTGCCACAGGCATGCTCCGAGCGCCCTGAAACTCCTCGCTCTCTCCCTGTCTCCTCTCAGTATGTTTTGCAAGCTTGAGCAGTTTTGATACAGTCATGGTGGAATGGGGACATCTCATTCAACATCAAGCCAAATGTTTGATGTGATGTATTTAACCTTGACTGTGCCTGAGTCTTGTCATGACACAGTGGAGCTATTGATTGTGGTTTTGTTGGTGCTATTACACTTTTGCAGCACACATAGAACTAGACAAGTTAGCTCCAAAATAAATGGAGATTACAGATGCTGCACTCACCTCTGACCATGCCTATTTACCGAATAAACAAATGTACACACCTTTTAATGTAGGCATTTGATTAAGTGTCTACCAAACATCTATGAAGATGAGACGAACATCCGTCAACTGGCCTACTATACAGTGGAGTGGTATTATCCACAGACGAAAAACAACAACTATGCATGGAGCTTGGCATGAGCTGCTGCACCGCTCTGGACATGATGATACAGGTCAAACTTCATCTGTGTTTTAGCAAGATCAGCAATATGTCAGCAAGAGCTCTGTTAGGCCTCGGCCTGTATATCTTCCACTGATGTGCACATCATGATTAATGAATTTGTTTGAATAACACCAAGACCCCTTTACCCCAGAGTATGAATACCTAATTAGTTTTTACCAAACGCTGTCTCCTACTTGTCTTGATTTATGTCACTTCATACATTAAAGGACACGAGGCACTCCTCGCTGTCTTGCAAATGAGCCCTATTTGTGTAATTTGTTGCGAAACATATCATGGCCTGACTGGAAAGGAACTCCTCAATATTCCAACACGGATACAAATTTTTGTCCATTCCTGTGCTTTGATTGGCCAGAGGTGAGAGAGCTTTTACTTTTACTAATAATAAATATGCTGGCAGTTGTCTTGTGATGAAAGATAGTAACAGTATTGATTTTCCCTCTCCTGTGGTGATTTCAGTCATCTGTCTCTGCAGCTGATGGCTGATGATGAGGGATGCGGTGAGATCAGATGTGTTGCTCATTCATTTTCTTGGATGAAATGGTCTTTTTCTAATGACAGCAGGAAGCTCTGTGTTTAAGTAGCCTTCTGCAGAACATTATTGTTTACGTATAGTGTTTTCTCAGTGGACAGCATGAGAGGGATCATTTCTAAAACTGGAACATCAGCCAACATTATCAAGTAGTTTTGGCAACTCTCTTTAATGTAATGTCCATAATTAAGAAAGGTGGTCACTAGTAGAAAACACACACACACACACTGTCTCCTGCTTTGTATCTGCCAGCAACCCCCACCCCCTCCCCCCCGCCCCCATTTTTACCCTTCATTTATTACCTGATGAGTGCTCACCGGCACAGCCCTCTTCCCACTGTTAACCAGCATCAATAATAAGGAGTGGTGGTGGTGCAGACATCTTTCACTAGTTGACTTGTCATTAACTAAAAGCATTGTGGAGCTTTACTCCCAATTACCACTCCTCTCTCAGTTCACATAAATCACGCTTTGTCTTCATGAGCAGCAGTCCTGTCTGATTTTCTCCCTCTAGCCCACCACAGTCTGTCCGGCAGGAGACTTTGTGGGCCAGCATGCTCAGTGGATGGATCATAATAAGGAGTAACTTTACCTCCTAACTTCTCCCACTTTTTTTTTATTGAGTGCAAACAATGCTTTGATTGCAGAAGGTTTAGACCAGAGCATCAACAAAAACGTAATCGTTTAAGCTGTTATTATGATCTTTTAATGGTCTTCTATTACTGTATAAAAGCCAGAAGTCGTCTGTGGGCTCTCACTTTGATATCACTTTCATTAAGAGGAGGCCAGGATCATTTGTAGTGGCATTTAAGTCATTTGTTAAGGGTGTGCGAATGTGAATGTGTGTGTCTGTGTGTTTATAAAGCAGAGTAGCTGAGGTGCAGTGTATTTTTATCTGGATCATCGATCTGTTTCAACCTCCCCTCCACTGCTTCTGGGTGTAGAAGCCTTGACCTTCAGTGTGGGAGGTATCACTGAGCCATGTGACCTCCACTCTGGGCAATTGCTGCTACACACTTTGCTAATATACACACAATGTCCCACACACCTGCTTGCACATGCAAAATGTATTTATGCAGTATATCATAGATCATAATGCCAGAAAAATGCAGTCAGAGTTGTAAAGGTGTAAAGTTCCCTCTGCACTCTACTCCAGCCATCAGTCATCACTGTACATGCACATCCAGAAGAGTTTCTGACTGTTTTCAGTCTCCTTTCACCCGCAAACACATGCGCGCGCACACACACACACACACACACACACACACACACACAAGGGGTCAGGGTCTCGAAACACAAGATTTCTGTTGTCTTTGTTTGTCGTCAGCACCTTCTCAGGCGGTTGAGGTTTCGCCTTCTCCGGAATCAGCCGAGCACTGCAAGGGGGGTCCGTGTGTGTGTTTGCGTAGCAGAGTGTGAGTGTGTATAAGGTATTGTGTGTCTAAGTGTGTGTGTTGAAGAGGAGGGTGCGGGCTCAGTAGCTGCAGGGCCCTGTATTGATGTCCGCTGCCTCCCCCCCCCCCCCCCCTCCCCGAGGCCCAGCTCTGTGGGATAGTGTGTCAGTAGGACAAAGGCATGGCGCCATCCGTCCTGCTCTACGGGCCAGTAACTAGAATTAATTACAAACCAATCGAATCCGCTGCAGCCAATTGGTAAACTAATTGGTAATTTCAGCTGCCCATCTAGTCATGGATGGGCATCTAGCTGTGGCTGGTGGAGCTGGTGTTCTGGGTGGAAGCCCCCTCAGACTGACTTTTTTGTGCCCAGACAAAGTAGACATTTTAGCTGAGTGCAGAGCAGTGCTCTTCAGTGATTTTCTTACAGTGGCAGGACATCAACACAATTCTGGGTTTCTTCATATTCAAATTCACAACAAAAATACGGTGTGAACCCAAAACAATTAATTCCACCTGCTTCTTTAGATGTTGGGCCCGGAGCTTCCAAGATGAATACAGTAGCTTCCGTTGGATTTCCGTTTGGCATTATTTTGAAAAGACAGGCTAATATTGAAAAATGTAATTTAAAATATTTTGAAATAATTTCTGACATAGGCACTACAAATAAATAAAACTACTTGAATTATTAAGGTGTTATCTATAGTCATGTGCCCTCTTGTGGTCAGGTGACTAAATCCATGTTTTCTCTATGCTGGCTGAGAAAATGACTTGAAAATGAATTTTGTCAATGAAAAAACTTAACATGCAACATGGCCTGAGGGGCTAGATGTATTAACAGTTCATATGAGGACAGTTTGGACTTCAGAGAACCGTGCTTACTTTCTCATCCCTGCATTCACAAACAGTTGTTGAAATTTGAATTATTAAGTGTTATAATGTTAAAAGGCTCTGTATGTGCAGATGACACATTTTTAATCAGACTGACCCCTCAAGTGACAAAATGTGATTTTATTTTGCTTTGGGGTAAACCCCTAAAAGAGTTCCAGACTCCTCTGCAGTCACATCTTATTTAAACAGAGAGCACTGCTCAGGACATGCTCCAGTGGCCCTGGTCTGCCCTAGCTTCTTGTTGCTTGTGTTGTCAAAGTGCTGGACGTAAGGTTCAGGTTACAGCCTGCTCTGTCGTGGCCTGGTGATAGGGGACACGATAGAGTTTACTGCCCCTCACAGATTCCCTCCAGACATTCCCCACAAATAACCCCATTAGCTGGGACCGATGCCCCTATTCTTCCAGCTCACTCATGGATGCTCTCTTCCTTTCAGCGTTTCTCTGGCCTCAGTAATTGGTAAGACCAATGCTATGAAATCATTGGAGATAAAAGTGGTTAGTACAAGAAGCCATTTTTGAAGACCTTCTGACCGCTTGTGGTTTGCTCATGATGATGCCAACTATCACTCCAGTGTCATCCTTTCATTTCAGTGCCTGAGAAAAGTCCTCAAAAAGGACAGTTGTCTGTGTTTCAGAGAGCCGTCAACATGTCTGGCTCTTGCCGTTTGGGAGGAAGTGCACAAGGGAGGATGAAAGGCATGTCAAGGTGCCAGGTTTCTGGAGGAACATCAATCTCCCAATTAGGCCTGAAATAACCTGGCCTGGCCTGACACTTCCTGTCTGTCTGAGCATGAGAGAGAGAAAGAGAGGACAGGAAGAGAATGTGTGAGAGACGAAAAATGAAACTGAATGGAGGAGAGAGAAGCACAAAGTTGTCATGGAAATGGAATAACTGAATGTGTTTTCTTGATGTATCACTGGCAAATATGAGGTCTGTTTCATACAGATTTTCTATCAAAAGGTTGGAGAGGATAATTCATTCATATTCAACATATCGTCAAATGACTTTAAAGTTGCCACAAATGAATAACACGCTCATAGATTTCCCTGCAAAATCTGGATGGTGTAGGTTTGTTTGACATTATTTAATTAATTTTCAAATGTTAAGTCCCACCTACTGATTACCAGACTATCATGAAGCTTACTTATTTTTTTATTATCACCGTGGAGGATTGACATATTATGGTTATGTTTCTGTCTCTTCAGCATGTACAGTTATTTCTTCAACTTTTTATAGTCAGACATATTACATCTTCTGAGTGTATCTGCTCCAGCATGATGCTGTCTTTGTACCAATCACCAAGTTGGTACTGAATCTAAACAGAAAACACACACACACACAGACCTCTGCAACTTCTACCATAAACACAGGTGGTCAATGAGCTAAGCAGTATTTCAAGGTAATCCACAAGTTTATTGGCGTAAACAGAATGACCAGTACACCCATAAATTGATTAAGGCATAAAAGTGCAGGCTTTTAAGTAGACACCCCCTCCCCCTATTCGGGCTCTTAGCACAGCCTGTACATTGATTGCCTTAGTACTACTACTTTGCATGGGTTCTGGCCTTTTTGTTTCCCATAAGGGTAATAACTTAGTTTACAGATGTAGAAATGTATTTTACATGAGCTGGTTTGCAGTATTACAAAGATTCTTAGTGGCAGTAATCT
>JAVQJX010158123.1:0-11403 GCA_036025115.1 Ambassis agassizii
GCATAGGCTCATTTGCTTAGATGATTAGTGTTGGGTTGTTGCTAAAGGCTAATCACTAGATTCAGGATGTTTGGTGATTAGCCTCAGTTTGCTAGTCGTTATTCAGGTGATGCTAACTATGGCTAGCATCGTGTTTGTTGTCACTTGACAGTGGGCTCACATAGGATGGTTTCTAAAAAGCAAGCAGACTTGCCTAAGGCCATGTGAGGAGAAACATGGTGGATACTTCAGTCATTAGCTGAGGCAGCCATGAAAGAGGTTTAAAACAGTTTCTACAGCTTGAAAAGCAGAACATTTTCTCTATCACGCAGCAACATTTAATCCTTTGGGTTATCAGATAAGAGTAAAATGTAGGACAGTGCGTTAGCGATGCAGATGCCTTTGGCCACAGCAGAATATTAAGAAGGTTTAGAGGAAAACGACAGAACACGGAGCGCAGAGAAGACACGGAGGTTAATAACAAATGACGGATAAATGTCACGTTCATGACCATACACGCTGCGAGCTGAAGGTCAACGACCTGTAGTGTGTGTGTGTGTGTGTGTGTGTCCTGAATGCCTACATACATGTCTGTCTTCAGTAATGTCATTAATAACCTCAGGTATGAAGCTTCACAGCGGCTGTATGGATGCAGCTTGTTTGCTGTACATGCCTGAATCCCTGGATGTGTGTGTGTCTCTGTGTGTGTGTGTGTGTGTGTGTCTGTCAGTCCTCATCAGCTTGTATCCCTGTGACAACATGAAGCGGCCCTACTGAAGCGTTTCTTGGCTCAGTCTGAGAGGACATCCCCTCACAGACCACCTGAACAGCCTCAGTTCAGGTGGTCTGTGACGGGAATTCATACGATAAAGAGACTAGCTACCTCAGGCTAGCTGTTAGCATTTGTGAGAATCCTCCGCAGGCCGGATCGCCTGCCTTGCTGACACTGTGTCCTTCAGAGGACTCGTCACCGGCTAACTTGAGGCTACGGTCACTGACGCCTTTTAGCTACTGGCTAGCATTTCTGACCTTTGACACTAGCATGCTAATGCTAACAGCCTAAGAAAATTGTGTTTTGTTTGTTTCTTTGCTAACATGACAGTGTCTGTTGATATATATCAGGCTATAATTAAGATGTATTTATCTTTTTTTTTGTCTCCAGTACATAAAAATGATGGTTTACTTGAACTGGTTTGATGATATCTTCCTGTTTCTTATGTTACACAGGTGCTGCTTACCTGTTGTTCTGTGTCGTGTGCTCGCTCATACGGCTGCAGTGAGTCCTCTGTGTGTGATCTGCTGCGCTGCCTTCAGTCCAGACACACACTGAACACAAAGTTTAGAGAGCCACAAAGCACAGACAGGACAAACATCATTATGTATTCATTCATTCATGGTTTGTTCTAAATATAGCTCCTTTGAACAGTTCAAACGTCTTTGTTGTTCGTGTTCGGTGGTGTTGTTCTTTGGGTCGACACCTGAATGTTGTTTTCCTCATTAAGCACCTTCACCCTCGTTGTGTTGTCCTCTGTGAGACAAACAGGATTAGGATAAACTGACACTGCTCCCCATTCACTGCTGAAAGGTCTCCAGATGAGCTTTAATGCAATTATGACACAGCAAATACTAAATGAAATTACTCAACAAAAAAAAAGGCTTCGGTGTCGATTCAAACGGCTTTCAGGTCTAATTTTTTTGACCAAGTTAAAAGGTCACGTCACAAAGAAGAAGCACAAAAACACACAAACTGCTGCTGACCGAGCAGACACCTCCACTGCTTTCACTCTCTTCACTTTAAAGACTTTAACTGGGAAACCAACAAACACTTTCATTACGTTCATTTTCTGCTTTTCACCAGCATTCAGCTGCTTTTATCTCCAGTCCCTTTCAGATGTTTGCAGCCTAAAATGTCCTGCTTTGAGGTGCATGTTGTGATGTTTTGAACTCTTTTGTTGTGATTAAAGTGGGAAACAGTGACAAAAAAGTTGCAGTTGGTGGCGTATGTATGTTATGTGTTTGTATGTTTCTGCAGTAATTGGTGGAACTCGTGGGAAAACGAGGATTGTTCCAGTTTGTGGAAAACTTTGCAGCTCACGTATAATTCACAGATTGGTTGAGTTTTTGCAAATTCCTGGAGACGACCATTCAACTTTCCACCTGCTTTCATCTCACTCTCCATCTGACGCTTCACCTGCTTTCGTCTCACTCTCCATCTGACGCTTCACATGCTTTCATCTCTCACTTTGACGCTTCACATGCTTTCGTATCACTCTCCATCTAACGCTTCACCTGCTTTCGTCTCACTCTCGATCTGACGCTTCACCTGCTTTTATCTCCATCTAACGCTTCACATGCTTTCATCTCACTCTGACGCTTCACCTGCTTTCATCTCTCACTTTGATGCTTCACCTGCTTTCATCTCACTCTCACTGACGCTTCACCTGCTTTCATGTCCATCTAACGCTTCACATGCTTTGATCTCACTCTCCATCTAACGCTTCACATGCTTTGATCTCACTCTCCATCTGACGCTTCACCTGCTTTAATCTCACTCTCCATCTGACGCTTCACCTGGTTTCGTCTCACTCTCCATCTGACGCTTCACCTGCTTTCATCTCACTCTCCATCTGACGCTTCACCTGCTTTCATCTCACTCTCCATCTAACGCTTCACATGCTTTCATCTCACTCTGACGCTTCACCTGCTTTCATCTCACTCTCCATCTGACGCTTCACCTGGTTTCGTCTCACTCTCCATCTGACGCTTCACCTGCTTTTATCTCCATCTAACGCTTCACCTGCTTTCATCTCACTCTTGATCTGACGCTTCACCTGCTTTTATCTCCATCTAACGCTTCACCTGCTTTCGTCTCACTCTTGATCTGACGCTTCACCTGCTTTTATCTCCATCTAACGCTTGACCTGCTTTCATCTCACTCTGACGCTTCACCTGCTTTCATGCTGGACTCTGTCTGTACTTCCTTCTCACAGTGCGAGTGACAAAATCCCTCAAAAGAAATCAGGCTGTGACTTAATGAGGCATGAGCTAGCCATTTATTATTATTGAGGAAGTTAACATGGTTAACTGCATTGAAAGTCATACAATAAAACCTCTGAAGCTCGGTGAGAGGTCCCTCCCCGCGTCTCAGGGAGAAAGCTGTAGGAATATACATACAGTATATTTTTTTATTGGCAAGTAGATATGTTTTAGTAAGTACATTCTCCTCTACCAGGTACTCATGTATAATATACATGTTAAAAAATATAGTTTGTTTGCATTGCGATCACCGTTTTTTCTTTTTTTTTGTTCAGGATGAAAGTATTCACATTTAAGTGTTACAGGTTGAATGGTGGCTGAAACTAAAGAGCACTGTTTGTTTTTTTAATAGCTATCACATACACAGAGGCATATGCATAGAAGGCACGTCTATGCATCTAAATTGCTTATATGATAAATGGAAAGCAGTTTTTTTATCATCTGGGGAAAAAAACAAAAAACAAAACAAAAACAATAAAGTATCTGAGAACATGTAAGCACGCACGCACGCACGCACACACGCACACACACCACAGGACACAAAACACAACCAAGCACTCCACAAAACATCAGACCAAGTCATCTGTTCAACACTGCACACACTACAGAGGCTCTCGGTCAGAGGATGGCGTTCACCCGGGAGGAGGCGGTTTCAAAGAACACGTGCTGTGAAGCAGCAGCCGGGTGTGTAAGCAGAGTCGTCCGGTGACAGGAAGCAGTCCCCGAAAACAAACAAACAAACAAACAAACCAACACTGATTCCATGATTTAGTTTTTACAGAAAGAAGCTGTTCAGTCTCAGATCAGTGGTTGTTGAGAACTGTCCCACAAGGCAAAGAGGAGAGGCGCTTCTTCCTTTTTATTTTATCCTCAAAGTGAGAGAGTCAGCGCCGCTACGCTAAAGTTCAATCGCAGCGCTGCAGTGTCTCAAGGCGTAGTGATTGTAAGCAGATGTGCAGAGGCCGGCGACGCTGCACTAAATACTCTGAACACACGAGCTGATGGTGAAGGGACAGTTTAACACCGAGAACCCACTGTCATGTCTGTAACTGAAGCTGGTGATTAGCCTAGCTTAGCATAAAGGGGACCACTGCTTTGGTCTAGGCTGAAGTCTCTGTTACACCACTGACGTGTGGTGCAGATGTTCATGCTCCCCTGAGGATAAACGGTTGTCACGATGATGATTAAAATTAACATCTACCGCCATCATGACGTTGAAACTTTCATCTGGAAAGTTTACTTCATGTCAAATGTTAGCAAGCGTCGCTAACGCACATGGCGTCCAAGTACAGCCTGAAAGTGCAAACTTATCAAACATCAACAGAGCTGGTTGCGTTTCCTATTTAATCTGATTGGCTGATAAACTCATGACAGACAGACGGCTCAACCAATCAGCTGCTAGGGTTTCTTTGCGACAGCACTCTCATGTTTACATAGAACAAAGGTAGCTGCTAAGCTAATCAGCAGCTTGTTTACAGACATGAAAGTGATTCTACCAAACTTTCCCTTTACTTCATTAATGCTAACACAAGAAAATACTTGTGTTTATGTGTGTGTTTGAGTGTTTAATGTGTGTGTTTTTAACTACTGAATCCACAACAATAACTAATCTACACGCCCAAAAGCGGAGAGATGTGCGATTGCTTCTTCAACAGTGACTCTTAAACTTAAGTACATATGTGGTGCTCAAAATAGGCAATGGTACACAAAAAGGCATTTTGTCGTTAAAAAGAGCAAAAAGAAGAATGAAAAGAAAAAAAAATACATGCACTTTAAAAAAAAAACTAAACTTAAAAAACGTTTTTTTTTGGCAGCCGTGCGTCTGTGGGGATGCCTGCGACTGAGATTCACACAGACTCCCCTTAAATCCCCCCCCCACTTTAGAAATCCATCATGTGAATCAAGGCTTGACTGAAATGGTTAAGCTGCTAAATAAAAGTGCAGCATTAAGGACATTCGGCTTGAGCTCAGGAATGGTTAGCTAACAGACACCGTGTATCCCAATGAATGCATATTAAACCCCAAGGTCAACTAAATAAAAAGACAAAAAAAGTGAATCGACTCCCAACAGCCTGAATTTGTCTTTGATCCAATTTTACCCACAGATGTGCAAAAATGTGGATAAAAAAAATCCTCTTTTGCGTTTGGCACAGGCCTGTTTCTGGAAACAATCTACATCACTTTCCTTTGGTTAATACAACAAAAACCGAGAGTTGAGAGAAGGTTAGCTAGGTCGTTTTCCCTCTGAGAGAGTGCTTGCTGTTGGCAGCCCTTGTCGGGGGTGAGAGATCAACAAACCGTGTGTTTAGTACGGGGATTTAGCGTGTTAGGCTTCTCAAAGGCTCTTCTGACGATCACAGTGGTTTAAAATTCAACTCGAGGGAAAATGTTCGTGTAGATGAGAGACGGGAAGAGGCGGACGACCCGGGCGTCTCATGTTTTTGTGTGTGTGTGTGTTTATATATATATATATGTGTATGTGTGTTCTTTCCCATTGTTCCATGTCATTACGGTCAAGTCTCAGGCGTCAAGGTGTGGCTGGCGAAAAAACTGTCAGGTATCGAGATCCTGAAAGGGACAAAGATGCAGTTTGGAGTTAGGAGATGTGGGTCTGCTTCATCCTGCTGTGCATCAATATTTCTAACAGAAAAATCTGTTTTCTTTCGTTTTATGTGGTTCTGACAGCGACAACACTCTGAAAAATATGAAACATTAACAGGAAGTTTTCAGTGTTTTTTTTACGACACAAACCATGACATAAGACTTTTTAAATCATGCTGCACTAAACATGTTCTAATAGCATCAACCTGACACTTCTGGACATTTTAAACTCTTTATTCTCCACGAGCTGCTCAGAAAAAAAGACCTCGTAACTGACTTCCTGAGTTGTTGTATTTACCTGGAGCTGATGGAGCAGTAGGGTCAAAGGTCAGTCTCATCTGAAGCTCTTCTGCTGCTGCATCAGGCCCACGTTCTCATACACTCTGGAGCTGTCCTCCCTCATCCTGAACGCACACACTTCAGTGAGAAAAAGCTGAACAAAAGCTGCTCACAGACCATTTAAATCACAGTTAAACACTC
Source organism: Ambassis agassizii (assembly GCA_036025115.1). NCBI lineage: Eukaryota > Metazoa > Chordata > Actinopteri > Ambassidae > Ambassis > Ambassis agassizii. The sequence continues at coordinate 6,097 of JAVQJX010158123.1, forward strand.
ACTCTGTGCAGGTGGGAGTGGGAATAGGAGTGCAGGGAGGCAGAGGGCTCTGCTCTCCTCCAGTCAGGTCAGACAAAGAGTACTTAATGTTGGTGTACTCGCGCCCTTTAATCTTACTTTTCTGCAGAAGAGAAAGAAAGCAAAAGTCAGAGAGTGGGACAAAACAAAGTGAAGCCTGCTTCTGTCAAAGTTGTTCCCACTCAAATGACCTGACGTCATCATGAGCGCTTCAACTTCTGTGCGGGAGCGAGTTTCTTTCATTGGATGTCATTGTGAAAGTCTCCGGCACTTCCTGTAGTTTTGGTGAACAGGAAGTGAGAGAGAGCGTATCTGTTTGACAACCTGTCTGTAGTCACAACAAGTTTTAAAAGTGGCGACTAGTCTGTACGTTGCTACGGCTACAAGGCAACCAATCACAGCGCTGCTGCCCGCGTCATCTCGTCATGTAGAAGCTATTTTGTTGGTGCACGTCAGGCCAACACGTAGGAACCCCGTCAACTCTGCAGGCTACGGGAAGGTAGAACATGGACATGAAGCAGGTCGCCCACCTGCTCCTCCTCTATGCGCCTCTGCAGTGTTTCTATGTAGTGCTGCACAGCCATGTAGATGAATCTGTACTGCGCCTCAGTCTGCACCATCCCAGAGCGCTGAGATCGGACCATCTGGATGGTTTTTGGCACGTCGATGTCACAGTCCACCCCTTCAAAAAAACACACACACACAGACACAACAAAAATCAGTCAAGGTTTCACCAAAAACAACAACTTTAAAACACTTTAGAAACATCCACTCACCTTTTTCTCTGATCACATCTATGAGGATATCGATCACTATGAAGGTTCCCGTCCGGCCGATCCCTGCACTGAAGAGCAGCACAGACAGTGTGTGAGTGACTACACCTCCACTGTCAGCACTCTGAAGGACTCTGTGTTCAGTGTGTACCTGCAGTGTACTGATATCGGCCCAGCGTCCAGGATGCTCTCCTGTTTCAGGTTCACTTCCTCCAGGAAGTCGAGGACACCGCCGGGGTCGGTGGGGACGCCGTGGTCCGGCCAAGCCCTGAAGTGGTACTGCCAAACCGTACGCTCTGTGTTGCCCTGGAAACAGATGTTAGATGTAGTTTATCGTGGAAATGTATGTCACGTCAACACACGTCGACTTACCTGTCCCACTTTGGACAGTTTGAGTTCTCTTAAGATGTAGTCGTGTGCAGACGTCTCTCTGACGTTACGAACGCGCATGGCGCCGTACTCCTTCAGGGCCGACATGTCCGGCCAGTACTTCACACATTTACTCTGTGGACACACAAACACAATGGATAAGATTTTATGGACATAAAAGTCTTATATTTTTGAGGTAAAGTGAGAGCAACGTCTCTCTGCTTTACTTTGTTTAGCCACAAGGGGGCACCAGAGGAACCAGGTCACTACAAACAGAAGTGGATCAAAACTTCATGCCAGACTAGAAACCATAAAAAGTTTAACACTTCGATTTTATTTTTTAAACCAGAAGGTCCTAAATAAACATATATTACAGGGCATATATATATGTATATATGTAAATTGTATGCATTCTGCCTTTGTAAGGCCACAACTTCCTGTGCTAACACAGCTACCAGACTGTGGCTAACTTTAAGCAGGTGAAAGTAAAAGTATTTATTTTACTGAGAAAACCTCCAATCTGACCACATTACAGCAGTAAGTATGTCAGACATTTCCTCCCAAAATTTAGAGTGTGATTCTTTAGCAGAGCTGACATTTTTTAAGGAACACACTGAGCGCTCACCTTCCCTCTCTCCACCTCTTTGGTGGTCATGACGATGACTCGAGAGTTCTCCTGAAAAACCATTCTCCAGAAGTCACTGATGGTGTTCTGCAGGCAGCCCTGAGTGGCGATGTAGCACTTCTTCACCTTGCCGCTGTTCGCCCTCGAGTACTCCGGCTGAACACACACACACACACACACAGAGTTAACAGAGCACTCTCAGTCAGTGTTTTTGTCGTGACTTTGGATATTTACCATGATGATGTTGGCGTTGATGTAGTCAGAGCCTGGCTCATTCGGGTCCCCATCGTTCAGCACCACCCGCGTGTGGTCGACTGCAAACAGAAAACAGTTTGCACCGTTTGAAAAGAAGCCGTTACAACACTGAGAGGCTTTTATTGTGAAAGGGTGTAGGGTTCCTCACATGGCAGGATGTTCTTGTATCTGTTCTTGTTTTTGTTCTCTGCTCTCTGGCCTTCTTTGCGGCTGTACAGAAGCTTGCACTCTTGTTGCTGTAAGGTCTGACAGAGCAAAGAAAGGCATCATCTTTAGAGTCTCTTTAATTTTTTTTATTTTGTCGATTATTTTAGCCATGACAGAAGAACTCTCTCACCTCAAATTCCTCCCAGAATCCCTGCTTGACTTTATCCGTGGCCTCTGCCAGTTTGCTCAGCTCCCGGACTCGGCTCTCGATCTCCGCTGCGTTGATGCGAGTGGTGTTCAGAGGCTGCAGGAGAGAGAAGCTGCCTCAACAAACGAACGCTGTGCAATGTTTGGAGGACAAACAGAGAGAGTGGACAGACCTGTTTGAGCTGAAGCACGGTGCCCAGAGTCTCCACCATGGGGTTCTTTTTGTAGTGCTCTACCAAGTCTGTGAGGGAGTCGAACTTCTCGCCTCCGCCGACGTCGTACTTCAGGTCATGCTGCGGGAGAAGCACACAAACATGAGACAGCCGTCACAGCAGGCAGCGGCGCAGACAGACAGAGGAGTGTTCACCTGGCAGCGGATCATAACGTGAGTGACTTTCGGTTTGCCGTCGCTGGTCTCCGTCTTGTCGTCTCCGGTACGGACCGACAGAACAAAATCACCGGGGTGGCTCTGACTCTCTCTGACCAGGAAGCTGCCGTTCTTGCCCTTCTCCGTCAGCAGCTTCTCGGCCTCTCTGCCTGACAGGTGACCGTGGAACCATCTGAGAAAACCAGACAGCAAAATACTGATCAACATCATGACCGCGCTGCAGCTCTAAAACACATCATGTCCGTCAGCCGTCACCTCTCTGATGTGGGGTCCGCACAGTTGAGCGGATACTTGAGCTCGATGACGTCTCCGTTTTTCTCTTTCAGTTGCCCATGATGCTCCATGTAATACTGCACCAGCTCTGCCAGAGTGGCAAACTTCTCCCCGCCATAAAGGTCGTAATAGTCTCCTGTGTTCTGGATCTTAATGTGGGTGACCGCTCCATTTCGCCTGCAGAAAAATCAACATGTTCATTTAGAGAAAAACAGAATCTTACAGGAAAGGTGTGACGCTTCTATCAGCAGCTAATGCCAAACTTAAACTCCATTAAATCAGAATAATAAGAATAGAAACTTAAAAAACATGGATCCAGATTTGTGAGAAAAATCTGAAATAAGAGCAGTTTATTCCTGCATCTTTAGAGGATCCAGGTTAATTAGGAGAGGAGCAAAGCAGTGACCAAAAAAACAAAGAAATTGTGATTTTCTGTCTTTTAAAAGATCAACATTAACAAGTGGCTTTTAGGGGGAAATAAGCAGCAGATTACCAGATGTTGTTGTATATTTTTGTAGTGCTCGTTTCTATGGGCAATGTGGGGTTAAGTGTCTTACCCACAGACACATCAGCATGCAGCCAGGGCGGGATCGAACCGCCAAACTTGCAGTTACTGGAAAATCGCCCGAGCCCCGAACAGTAGATCACCAGATCATTTAACTAATTTAACAGCTCAGAGAAAACAACCACATTAACTGCATCACCAGGAACAGATATTTAATTTAAAACTAATTAAGTGGAAAATGTAAACAATCCTTAGCTGCTGCCTTGGTGTGTATAACCCCTTCAGCAAGTGCATGATGAATTAAACAAAGTGATAAAAAGGTGTCACATGCACAGCTAACAGCATGAAGACCATCTGTTTTATCTGCATGTGGTGAGAGACAAAAGCAGCAGACAGACAGCACAAACTGTTGAGTCACTGTAGATGACCAGCATTAACTCAGAAAACAGAAAAAAAGGAGAAGTTGTGGCAGATCTGAAGCTCAGCAGCAGCGTTTTTAACCGTCGTCAAACACGTGCTGGTTTCTCCCTGTGGAAACGTCTGTGACTTGTTTTGTTTCCATAGGAAGTAACTATGGTGCAAGATGACAGTCTGTACAGCTAAAATATGAGACTGTTACAGAAATAAGACGGGCGGCATCAGCTAAAACCAAGTTAATGACACCTCAGCTTAAAAAAAATGCATGATATGACAGGCTCTTATTCATTCATGCAGCAGTCACAGAGGACATTATCATTCATTTGGAATCATGTTTGTGTGCACCTGATAAATGAAAGTCTAATATTGACTCTCCTTTCAGCTCCTGAGTGAACCATCTGGCTCTTAAGCTGCTGGATGTTGACCTGCTGCTCGCTAACTTTGTCTGTGTGTTAGCTTAGTGCTGTGCAGGTGGTTCAGCAGCGATTCTTTCCTCCAAACACCTGCCTGCTGCTCCTGGAAACCAACTAACTGAGAGCAGAGACTGGAAGATAATAATCCTGTCGACACCACAGAACACACAGCTGACCCCTGTCTGCTTAGAATAACACTATTCATAAGCCATTCTGATGCGCATCAGGGACCTGTAACGTGTGCCGTCTCTTACCGTACTGAGAGGGTGAAGTCTCCTGGATTACTTTTACTGGGTCTGGCTAAAAAGCTTCCATCCACTCCACGAGTCAGCAGGAGGTTTTCAGCCTCCACACCTGTGATGTTGGGATGAAACCACCTGAGAGGGGAAGGAAAACAACGATGAGCCTCAGCAGGCAGCGTGTGCAGTTTTCTCTACCACATATCAGTTTGTAAAGCAAACATCTTTGTTTACTTTCACATCCATCCAGCAACCTGCTCATCATGATTGTTGACAAACATTTTCCAAGCAGACATAAATAAGGATATTCTGCAGATAAAGGTGTTGGACGGATGTTTCAGTGTATATTTCACTGGTTATGGTGGATTTAAACAGCAGTATTTGTTGTTCTAGATGGTGGCAGATAAAACATCTTTAATGGACGTCCAGTCATATGTGTCTATCCCCACTTCCTCTATTTGTAACCAATCTCGGTTGAAGTTGAATCTTTGAGGGAAGTCTTCATCACCACCGTGTCTGAGCGCCTCTTCTCCTATCACAAATCGTCTCCATCACCTTCACACAGGCTAACACGTTAGCATTGTACACTTGTTTTTTTTAAATGTATATTTAATATCAGTCCACAAAGCTACAGTGTGTGAAATCTCTTTAAAGTCGTGTTTTCTGTTTCAAATCAAG
>JAVQJX010158140.1:0-11768 GCA_036025115.1 Ambassis agassizii
TTCCTCCTCTATGACCTAAGAGAACAGTTATGATGGCATGTATATATGCTGTATAAATATATTTATTTAGGGATCTCCTGCCCATAAACAGGCCTGGGTGCAGTGTTATAATCCATTACAAAGAAAACTACTTTCACCACATGTTCCAAAAAAAATATGATTGTCAAGTATAATTCCAATATATTTGCCAAGGACAATTGAAGCACATACACTAAAAGGTTCATCATGCATGAAAAACATCAACACTGAGGATTGACCTTTAGTCATTCTGTTTCTGCCATGCTACTCCCTCTTATGCACAAGAATCCACAGCATGACAAATAATCATAGTACTTGATTCAGACAGGCACAAACAGACAAAGCTTTATCATCTGCTAGATCCTCTGTCTGAAAACAGCTCAGACAACGAGGATAAAAAAAGAAGACAGAGTCATGATGGGGCAGGAAGAATGAGGTGACAAAGTGACAACATGAAGTTATGTTCTGTCTATCAGTCAGCACAGTGAGCATTCAGCTGAGGTTTCTGGCTGGTTGTGAGTCACCTCCAGTTTAAAATCCTTTCAGGCGGAGGGACAGATTCAGCTTTAGTCAGGGCCAAGACACTTAACCAACTCACACTTCTGATGACATTCTTTAAAAACCCAAAACATGGCATGGTTTAAAATATAATTTTAGAATCTGCCCAACAATGACCAAGAGCCTCAAGTAAGCTTCTTTCAGTGTATAAAAAAAGAGCTATAGATGAGCTATTTATATGTAATGGCAGTGATTATTGGGAAGCCGCTGGTTGTTTCAATATTTATGTTATTTGAAAAATCAATATTAATATGTGTTAAACCATAACCATAAATAAAACTAAACTGCGAGAATCTGACTGTAATTTATATCTAATAAGAGTGTGTATGTGCTTAGGAGTGAATGTTTACTATGTGAGTTAAGGCTATACGTGTTAATAAGAACATATGTGTGTCCTCTGCATTACCCCTCATCTTCAGAGATGATGAAATGTCCCTTAAGATACGTTCTGGATGTGAATGAATATGGTTCCAAACCAGACTGCTGTCTGCCTGTGTATCTGTGTGTCTGTGTCCAGTCAATCAATCCTGTCTTTAGAGAACCCTTCCTTCCTCAATGCTCCCTTGTCTCCACCCCGCAGGCTGTTTTGCAGCGCCACCACACTTTTCACCATGCAGTGACTTGCTGTTACCGTAGCAACAAAATCTTCCATTCTTTTTGCCTCATTGGCTTAGAAGTGAAATGCCACTTCTTCTGCATGGTGGTGAACCCTGTACTAAGGCACACACAACTACTTTCTTCAGAAAGTGTGACTTTCTGGATTTTAGTGCAGATGTGGTAACAAAAACGTTAACCTGTTACTTCTGCTGGGGTGTCCGTTTCTGTGTGTTTTTGTGTTCTTTCTTTCAGACATCCAATTAACGAGGACATGTGCCTGATTAGCTATGGTGATGAGGCTTTAAGAAGGCCCTTCCTGCACTTCTCTTTCTCTCTCTCAAAGCCAGAAGGCTTTGCAGGAGCAGAGGCACACCACATTGTTGATTTTCTTTCGTTCTGTCTGTAAAATGTGTATCTTTTTTAATGCACTTGCCTTTTGTTATCTTGCTACCCAACCTTTAATTGTGGATATATGTATATCGGAACAGTGGGTAATGAAAGCAGAACAATAATAATAATCAAAAAATAAAGAATACTTTTTTTAAATACTATTATATGAGGGGAAAACCTACTCAAGAAGATATCTTGAATGGCCTTGTAGCAGACACTTCCTGTATCTTCTTCCTCTGCAGTCACTACTACCTGTTTTTGCCCAGAAGGTTCTGGCAGCAGAGCTGACATTTCTAAGGCATTGATTTTTTATTTTTTTATTTTAGACCAAACATACGGTTTCATCTCTGCTGCAATGAAGCTTCACTGCCTAGTGTCTTATCTCTGCAAACTGAAGGAGGTCTTCAGAGGTCTGCTGTGCTATATGAATTACTACATCCTCATCTTTTTACTAAGACAAAAAAATACAGAATGAACTGGTAACAACACCAATGTGATGGGTGAGTTAATAACATCTCAGCCTCTCTTCTCCCTGTCACTGGCCTGCATTCCTTCTCGTCAATTGGAGGGGTGAGTACATGTGAACTTTCAAGACTGAAAGAAGAGAGAGTTTGCTGGAGGCGTTTCACTGCTCTCTCTGTCTGATACCACTCACCATGTCTCTCCTCTGCTGTCATCAACACCACCTACTGAGCCTCTCTCAGCTCCAAACACCAAAACCTGTAGTATGTTTTCTCATTGGCAAGTTCACTGCAGAGCTTTACAATTAAAAGCTAGAAAACATTACATTCCATATCATGTAAGCCAAAGCTAAAGGTCTGTCATTAATGTCACAAATGGTTTTGATTATTATAATGATGAGCCATTTAAAAGGTTTTAATTACAGCACTGTATGAGCCAATAAGTCATGATAAATCTTCTGAATGAGCCATGGGGCATCATGAAGCTATTATAAATACAGTTAGTCAGCCAAAAAAAGCATTAATTAAAACATTGTGATATATTAACTTTACACAACAGAAAGAAGCCATTCAAAAGAACTTTTTTATAATCAACTTTGCATTACATAAAAGGTCATAGACTCTAACTGTCAGCCACTCTAAGACCCTTCTCTCAAAAATATAATGACTCTCATTAGGCTGATCATGCTTGATAGAGCAGCTGCTTGAATTTGCCCCTCTGGTCATCTCTGAAATGGCTCCTGCCATGCTGTGGAATCTTTTTGCTGCCTCCACTTAATGGCATCCATTATAACTCACTTGGAATAAAGAGAAGGGGATGATTCAGCAGACAGGTTAAGACTGGTGAAGAGAGGGGCCGGGCTTTTCTGCAGCCCTCGGCTTGCTCCCTTGTGTGAGTGGTGCCATCAAGTGGCACAGATGGAGAATGTAAAATACAGTACAATCAAACTCCACTAAATTAAAGGGGCAGTTTTTGAAGGTATTTATTCTGTGTAAGTGTGTGTGTGGTTATAAATATAGTTAAATATAGTCCTTACCTCTATCATTGCCACTGGCAAACTGAAGAGGCTTGCTCTTGTCGATGCTGTTGAAGCTCTGGCTCCGGCGATTGAGGTTGGATGATCCTGGGCTCCTGGAGGCCCCGCTGCCTGCAGCAGGTACTCTGGAGGGCCCTGGTAACCTGCAGGAGCCAAAGAAGAACACAGCACTGGACTGTTAAGATAATATACTCACTCCAGGAAAAATGCCTTCAGACAAGTTAAAGGTCAGCTTTTAAATAGGTCCCAGGAAAGGAACATTTTGAAATGTATTATTTTCCTTTTTATTTAAAAGAAAGCAGTTATAGTGTCCACTGTTTTCTGTACAAAAGAAAAAAAAGAAAAAGAATCTTAATAGAGAATGACATGTATGATGGCTATATATTGGTTATTGATGCGCTACCACTCAGCACCTCACTCAGTATCTTTACCTCCTTAACACAGTCTTTTTCTCTAAACACAGCCAGAGCTGCCAGAGTCAAATGCTGATTTGCTGTGCTGCAGCTCAAGGATTTTCTCAACACCCTGAAGATTGTTCACAGAATTATCTCATCAAAAACCTGTTGTTAATGTACAATAAGTGTGCACTGCATTGTGCTGTGTGCCAGATGCTTTCATCCATCTGTTTGTTCAAAAACAAAACTGGCAGCTACTTCATGAAAGGATTTATGACGAGCTGAATCTATTTCTACCATTAATCCCACTTGGGCTAACAACACAAATATGATTTTTGTGAACTGATTCCAAAGATTAAGGTTTTTCTCACTAACAATAACTTCAGATGTCTTTCCTTTTACAGTCTTCCTTCTCAATATTCATAGAAGCAGAGAAGTTGGTGTCTCTGTGTGAAAGCTGTCGTGATGTCCCTCAGCAAAGATAATCAATTTGTTATGCACAGCGTGTCACTCATGCCTGTATCGCAGATGGAGCCAAGATGTCGGAGGGAAAAGCTTTTTTGGGTTTGGAATTCTGCATTGGTCAAAATCCATCAGTGGGAAACACATTTAAGAAGTGTAGCATTATTAAAAAATAGACAAAAAGAAGGACAGATTTACTATAGTGTGCATAACAAACCTATGCATTGAGAAATACACACAAGGAAACTACAAGGTTCATCTAGGAGGCTTTGTTTCAGCATTTCCTTACTCAATACTGAATGAAGCAATCAGATTTTAAGTATCTAGCAGGTCCTGTGTTTGTATGAATGTTAATGTGTTGGTTGGGGCTGCCAAACATTGGTGGGGAAACTTACTGCAGATGGGAGAAGAATGCCTAATGTGTGTAATGATCTTTTCCTATATATAAAAGTAATTTTAATGCCTCAAATAAACCACGAGTGAAAACAAAAGTGAAGTCATGAAAAACAACAGCAACAGTCTCACAGATAGACATGAACCACAGTCTCCTCAATATGGAAGTAATGTCACAGTGGTTCACAATATCTGCAACATCTGTTGCTGAGTCTAGCTGAGGGCCAGTTGCATCTCATCTCTATTTCCCTCTGTCACTACAGTGTCCTTTTGTCAAAAAAGCAGCTACATTGCATTGTTGAACTAATTTTGACTGTTAACTGTATTAGTCACTGAAAAATGTCTCAAGTTCATCCCTTACCAACACTTCAGTATGACAGCCTTTGATTTGCAGGGTAAGGCAGCTCCACTTACTGATATGAGAAAAGCAAATTAGGCTTTCAGCTTCAGGGCTTCAGGACTAACTAAGCATCTGCTGCATTTCTGATGCAAGAAACACAGAAACCATTCTATAAAAAGGAAGCACTTTTGTTCTAGCAGCATAGGGATATGAATGGTATCTAATTGCAAAATTCCAGTTTATTTGGGTGTCTACCTTAGAAAAATAGAACAGGGCTCACTGATTAAGCAACCGGCACAGCCAGAAGTCAGAGCAAAACTGCGTCAAAGCATGTGCTGAGCAATGCAAAGTCTGTTTTGTGAAAGAATAAAATATGCCCCAATGCTGAAAACACTTCTTTGAATAAATAATATCCTACTTTCACATCATCCACATTGCCAAAAACAGCAGACTGTTTACAGATGCCAATCCAGGTCTGAGTGTAACTCTGGTGCTCTGCCTGAGTAACTCACTGAGCTGCAGCTAGAGGTGATCCTTAGCCTAGAGCTGAAGCTGCCGTTCACTGGGATGAAACTGATGGACAAGTACAGTAGGAAACACAGAGAGCAGAGTGAGACAGAATGATCAAGAGAAAAAAGGGAAATCTTGAATACTGATGAATTAATAGAACATAATAAAGTCTCAGGCATACATGGGGAAAAAACCCCACTAATATCTGTAGTATTGGTGTTGGAAGCTTTCATATAGTCAACAGTAATAGAAGAGATTGATTTGTGCAAAAAAAATCAAAGAAAAAAAAGAATTAAAAGAACAAAAGAAAGAACAGGGGGGTGAAGAAGAACTGGAAAACAGGAAGAAGACGCAAGCAAACTCAGACAAAAGAAAATGAGAGATAAACAGCGGGAAATGAGAGAGAGATTGAGGCAATTCAGATGGCAACCTGTGGTAGTCCCTTTTATCATGAGATTCTTTCATCCTCAAAAATACTTGTTTGATCATGCATCAGCAAAATTGAACTGGAGGAGGAAATGTGATGCAATATCTGGACAGTGATTTTTATTTGAGAGTAGACAGAGGCGAGGCAGAGAGGCCTGTTAGTCTGTTTTTGAAGGGGAGTGCGCACTATCCCCTTTCCCTTGCTACAGTTCTGCCAGTGTTTTTGAGTATTCAGACCATATTTCAGGCCTAGTCATTAACAGGTCAGGATCTATTTTAGCGTAAGGCATCTTGTGTAACACATCTGGTCCACACCACCAGCCAAAGCCACATCAGGCTTATTAAAAAGAAGCCACAAGTAGGCAGGTGGCCAACAAACTGTCAAACATCACCCCCTGCTGCTAAAATGATAAACTCTGAGGCCTTTACTACAGCAACGACATGATACATACACTACACAATCTACATCATATTAGTTCATTCAACCACGCTGCTGTGTTACAGGAGATCTATGGGAAGTGTCATGTGCATGCAGTTTTTACAAAAGATAAAGATAAGAAATGAAATGGTTGTCTGGAGAATCAAAAACATTTGTATCAAGAATTTTTTAATCTGTCAAAAACAATTGTTGTGAAAGAGACCAAAAAAGAACACACAATAATAAGAATAAGCCATGTTTGAAGTTTAGCTCAACAATAAAGTGAAAATACACAAGTGCTAGTGTCAAAGCCACTAACCCTGGCAGTGCTAAGCTGCATTCACAGCAGGGGTGTTAGGATCCCTTTATTTATTGTTTATTTATTCATTTTCAAATCTAGTTAAATGTCCTCATCAAATACCTGTAAAATATAAAACAACTGCCAAAAATAATAACCTCAAATGCATGAAAACCTTCTTGTTGACACCACTGTTCATACTCAGATAGAACAACATGAGAAAAGCCACAAAGGGAAACAAAGCTGTTGTCTTGGAGCTATGCGCATATTTAACAGTTTCTTAAAATATATCCTGAACGGGTAATGTGAAACCATGCAAACTGTTCTTAACAAAAATGGAAACAAGCTGTACAAGTGGCTGTGAAAGTGAAAAGGGCTGCTGCTGCTGTAAACATGGCAGTTCCTTTAGCTCCAGCTAACGAGTAGAAAGTCCCATAAATAACAAGACAAACTCCAGCACCTGCAGGGAGACTCTCTTTACCACATTTCTTACCACAGTTCAGTATTTCCTGCTAAAATTTTCTAGCTTCAGAGAGAGCAGACAACTCCAGGCAAATACAAAAAATATCTACTCGGGTGACAAGACAGCAATTTAATGAGGTAATCAGGCGAGTGTGAATCAAAATAAGATGACAACAGGGAGATGTTTACACTGTCACTGACCTCTAATACAAGTGATTTGTTTGTGTGCATGACTATATTCATCTGTGTGTAGGAAGTGAGGAGCTATTTTTGCAAATCTGCCAAGAGTGAGGTTTACTGTCAGAGATGTGAGAGGGCAGATTACCACCCAAAGGGCTAGAGCTGCTGGCTGCAGCATTTTTGCCATTGCTCAGTGGTGGCTGGAGAAGAATTATTTGCCAGCACGGGGGTTCTCACTGTCTTTGAGTTGGAACAAATGCTGCATGCATCAGACAGCTGTACTGGGTGTGTACATGCATGAATAGATCTCAGTATGCCATATTATTACATGTAAAAATGTACCTGGACAGGCAAGTTCACAAACTCACATCTGACACATTTAAGGTCATTATAATGCCTGGGAGTTTATTTAGCAGCAGCTCCTATGCCAGGATGTGTAAAAGGGCTATTCCCAGAGCATGTATCACACTGAGGACCACTTATAAATGAATACAACCAATGGACTGAGGACAGAGATTAGGACAATTTAAGTGCAACTTAAAGCAGCCTATGTGCAAACACCACAAGGTAATCCCCAATGTCCTCTTTTATAGGTAGGCAAGTGTGCACTTGCTTTTGCTGCCATATTTAGCCACAATGAGCCTGTTTCAGGTTTAAGGCAATTTAAAGGAGACATTCAAAGACAGACATACAAGCATACTGTATGTGAGCCTACACTGAATATAGGCTCACATACAGTATGACTACAGACTAAAACTGAAAACAATTATGACAGTCATATATGTTGTGGAAACTTAAAAGTGAACAGGACATGAAGTTTTAGCTACACCCAGCTGAAGAATGCTTGAGACAAACATTTAATCCCTATCAGTTGTTCCTAGCTGACAAATGACCTCTGACCTAACTGCAGTGATAACATGGAGCATGCAACATGGACAAATGCGTGAAGGCACAGGTGCATATAAAAAATAGCCCAATAAAATAAATTCATTTTAAGAGATATATGCTGTATTTACCTTGTGTTTTTCTTCTGTGGCGACCCTATTCCACTGTGGCCCGGAGGACTTGCATATCGTGCTGTGAGACTGTTGACAGAGCAGAGAAGAAGTCAGGAACACTGTTAACACAGTTAGATAAGGAATGAGACCAGCGTCTTGCTGGAATTTTCTTAATCCATGTCTTAATGTAATAATGTGACTGAGACCAGCCATTCAGATACAGGCAGAGAGATAACCCGTGAAAAAAAGAAGCACATGGAAAATACTGTAGCATGCCAGCGCACATTTCTTTGATTTCTCACATGATGGCTCACACATGTTGGTTACCACACGCGTATGACTCAGCCAATAACATCTCTCAATCCATTTATAGGGCTTCTGACATAAAACAGCCTGAAAACCCTTCACAAACAATGCTGCGGTGGCATCGTTAGAAGAAAACCACAAAACACACAACACACGAGGCAGAGGTGAAGGAAATGCCCACAGTACCAGTCACAGTTAGTCACTCAGAGAGATTATGTTTGACAGGAAGTAGTTAAGCTACCTGCAGAGTGGCTTTTGAACAAAGATATGCACTTAGTCATATTGTGTACGTCCTGTAAACAACAGAGGTGGCAAAGCTGTGTTTACTGTGATGTGTAAATGTCCTATAAACTGAATGACTCCAAACCATGTGAGTATTTCTCACATGCTGTCATCAGTGAACAGGGCCTCTTTTCAACACAAGCTCTTTTTTTATCTAGTAGTGATAACACTCACATACACACACAAACACTAAAAAAATGCGTACTTTAAATTAAAGACACTATTTGCAAGTAGTGTAATGATGAGCTAGCAAACTTCAGCTAACACTACCTATGCTCATTTTTCAATTTCAGCTGCAAGGTGCAGGCAATTCCCAATTAAATTATAATTTAAAAAAAGAAAGTAATGCAAATAATAGTTACTAAGAAAGTAAATACACACTCCAAATACATGAACATCAACAACAGAGACACACTAATTGCTGACTGGATTTAGCTTGACCATGTTAGCTTATCCACAAGCTAGCAGCTTGTTTCCCCTTTAGTGTTACACATTATATAAACAAACAACACATAAATAGGCTTAAAAAACTGTGTATCTAACTACAGACTCATGACATTATTACCTCCCACAAACTGGACAGCAATTAAAACTTTCTTCTTCAGGATGTGTCCTCAGAGCAGCAGTTCAGCTGTCTGAACACAGTTTTCCACAACGACCATGAAGAGCTCTGCTTCAGCTCGAGGGAGCAACAAATACCAGCCGTCTGTTTAGACGCCCTTCTGTTCTGACTACCGGGAACAACTTGCTCTCTGTTTTGTGTGTCTGTGGGCTGCTGGTTTGGTGAGTGAAAGTGGACAATTGAGACAATAAACTACCTATAGTGGATAACTGAATGACGCACTGCAGTCATCATCCCCTATTTTCTGCTCTTGGAGCTCAGATCACAAATTTGCATGAAACTGAATATAAATAAATGCAAAGAGCATTGAAATTATACTTTTACATTTTGATATTTCATGCACAGCTCACCCTGACCTAAAGTGAATAAAAACGAGTTTAACTGAAAAAGATTACAAGAAAACCAATAGAAAACATTGCACAAGCCAGAAACAGGATTCATGGTTATTGATGGAGCTGGTTGAAAACTGAAACAACATTTTAGTGGAAAAATATATACATCATGTCTGCATCATCATCATGTTCCTGTCTAAGCAAAGCTTTTGGTTGACAGCCTGTCACGTTTGATCCAATACGACATACATCAAGTAGGGTTCGGTTTAATAGTCCACGACACAACAGCACACATGCAAGCCCTACTGAATGTCATCACTGTCCTATTAAAAGTGAAAAATATCAGTTTCAGCTTGGCTATACCCACAGCACTGAGGTCAGACATCCACCGATGTGTGTTATATCCAAAAGCTGCAGCAGATCATGTCAAGGGCCATGACTGCAAGTAATGAGCTGTCATGTGACCTTTGTGTCAGAGGTTAGATCTATTCAACAAGAAGGCAGTAATGATACTGCACACCTTGTTGCTTGCACGTGGACACAGATAAAATGAATCCAATTGGCCATGTGGTAAGATCAGGATAGTCTCCACTTTTTGCTGAAACCTCGTTCATGTAGGAGGGCTCTGGAGGTTTCAGGCACCAACCATGTAATCAACATCATTTAGCCTAGTCATTCTAATATACCTACAATTAATTTCATTTCTACAGCACTTATCTAATTAAGGAGAAAATGGTAATTACAATATATAAGTGACTGTTGACCTGACCTCAAGGTATTATTACTTTTGCACTTAATTACGTTTCTGAGTTAGTTTTTAAATGTCGCTTGACTGACTTAAAGGGGATACAGTGCAGCAGTGAGACAGTTTGTTGGACTAAATATTCAACCTCTACCTCCAATCCAGAAAAATATAAATATCACTATATACTGCATTGCATCCCATTTACGAATAAGAAATTACTAAAGTATACTGAAGGTGTGACAACATGACAAATATATTTACCAATTCATGGTGACACTGACACTAATCCATCTTCTTCATATCATAACAGGATCCCCAAAAAAATCCAAACTGACCTCACAATAGTACACACACACACAAACACTCTGAATGAGCTCTGACTGTACCTATGAGACGTGTCAGTCTTGGCCAAGCTGTTGGCTCTCCCATATGGTAAACGGCTCTTCCTGTCGCGAGACACGGCGGTGGGCAGGCGTGAGGAGCGCCATACCAGGGGGTCAACATGTTCGCCCCAGGACATAGTGAATTAAAGAGGGAGGGTTTGCTGTGCCCTGCCAGACCCGGGCCCCCCTGCCTTCAAGAGCACTGAAAGCGCCCTGCGGCTCCGGGCTGTCGCGCTCTGTCCAATGGGGAGTTCCCCACTGACACACTCACACACACATTTCATCCCCTGCCCCAGAGACACCAGTTAGGCCAGCAGGTGCTGTCTATAGAAAGCTCTCCATACCACAACTGTAGATCTGTTGCAGGCCAAAAGTGAATGTGTGTGTGTAGGTCCGCCTGTGAAAAACTGTGGTAGAGATCATTCAGACATATTAAATGTTCAGGGCTGACTGAAGCTCAAACAAACTGATCACTCTGGAAAATTAAAGTATGTTTTGAATACTCTACTGCCTTACTCTAGGAACTGGGTACTGTAACACGAAAGACACTTCTTTTGATTTATAATGCAGTTTGTGAATGTGGCACTGTGTGATATGTATGTGTCTCCACATGTCTGCAGCGTGTGAGGTCGGTCTGAAATATGGCAGTTCTCTTCAGACTTTCAGATGTTATGAATGTTGATTTTCATTGAAGCTCAAATACTGAAGGACTCAGTGTAATCGTACATATCTTGACAAACTCAGACTCCTTAAATGTGCTTCAGAAATCACACATCAGATACTACATACATTTGTTCACCATGGAACTATATACATATAGAAAAGTTGATGGAGAAAAGTCCATTGACTTATTATTATTATTATTGTTACTGTTATGTTCTTGCCTTTTTGCTAGTAATCTACAATGAAGTTGAAAAAGGAACACAGCACTCTGTGGAATTTGCTTCAACTGCAACACATGGCAGCAAATCATCTGTGTCTGACGTTTGCCTCACACACTCATGATCATCTGGCTCATTCTAACCTCCTCACACACACACACACACACACACACACACACACACACACACACACACACACACACACACACACACACACACACACACCAGTGTTTTGCCTTCATAAACCATCACTAACTTGCTTGTCAATGGGCCT
>JAVQJX010158231.1:0-12001 GCA_036025115.1 Ambassis agassizii
TTCCTATGTGAAGGAATCTAGTATAAAAGAGCATGATTCATTAGGATTTGATATGCTTAAACGTATCTTTTCTTATTTGGCATCTGCACAGTGGGTTTCATTCAAATCTACACATACACACACAGTTTAATTACTTCTCTTGTCTAAAGACTGAACTGAAGCCAACATTCCTGGGAATCTCAGACTTTTATTTAGAAAAAAAAAGTGTAAAGAGAGAGGTGTTACGGTGTTTGTTATTTAAGTGGCTGGCTGGTACGAAGTGTGATTGATGGCAACCTGTCAGTGGCCCTGATACTCGACACCCCGCCTGCGTCACCGCCTGTCATGGCAACGTCAATCCCATCTGGGGAGCATTAAAATACAGGAGCTATGGGGCAGAGGGAGAGACAGAGAGAGAGAGAGAGAGAGAGAGAGAGAGAGAGAGCCAGAGCGAGATAGGCCTGTAAACCAGGGCAAGCTGTCATCTGAACCTTCATTCATCATTCCCAGGCCTTTGCTGTGACACAGACAGAGGTAGAATTAGTTACACCAGAGCCGGCTTGCACGACCAGCTCAGCCATTTATTCAAAAGACATTTAAATGGAGTGGGGAGCATTTATTACATGTAACACAGATCTCCTCTTAGTGACGCCAGAGAGTATTACATTTCCTTTTAATTTCTATTACGTGACAATGAGCGCCACTGTGACAGAAAAGGGTAAGAGTGAAGCTTTTTTCGCGTTTAAACCTTGTTATTGAAGTCGTATATATCTGTGACAGGACAGGGATTAGATCAGGTTATGGTGAGGCCACAAGGTTCACACCCTGTACCTCAACACACAGAACGAGGACAAATCTGCCCAAATCACACAACCACCAGTTGTGTTGTGGGTTATAAAAACAGCGTGGTTGTTGTTTTGCTCTGCTGATGCTGTGGCCCTTCACACAGAGGCAGGACCACCCTGTATGTTTGTCTTGCCCTTCCGCTCCTTTTCTGTAACATCATAACACTGTACTCGGCCATGCAGCGACCCGATGGAGGAGGTATGTGTTTATGTGAAGACATTACACCTACATCAGTCCTTGCTTCACATCCCATTCCAACTACATTCTGTAATCCAACGCTGACTCTTGTGTTTCTTTAGTGTCTTCCTGCCAATCCCTTCAATGTGTGACACATTAAATTGATTACACTGGGTCAGATGGTATGAAATAAGTACATCCTCTGGAAACTGGTTTCAACATATCTGAATGAAAAAAAAAATGAAAAGCTAATCAGTCAAATGGAAAAAAGTAAGCACACCCCATCATTTATCAAACATTTAAGTATCAGGGGTTTCAGAGTAAGTGCCAATGATTACATCCTCCTACATATGGGATCTGTCTTATTTAAACGCCTGACACCGAACGACGGAGCTCTCTTTTCTATCAAAGTGTGATGTGTGAGCGTGCCAAGACAGACAGTGTGTACGAATGCCTGAGTCTGGCAAGTGATTTAAAAATGTGAAAAAAGATCATTTCAACTGAAAGGAAAATCATCTACAGGTGGCGCAGATCTCACTGCCAGCTTGTCCAACGCTCTGTATACCACAGCAGCAAACTGAAAGTCAAAATGTCAAAGAAGAATAAAGGACACATGAAACAGAGATGGAAACAAACATACCAACACAAAAACTAAAACACAAACTTTTGTGTCCAGGCTCATTTGTGATTTAATGAATTAATTCTGAGAGGCAGACCTTTTGCATGGACAGACTCATGAAAGAAAACATTTCGGCTCCCAGCACTCCCTGTTTGTGTCTGTCACTGACTAATCCTCCCTTGTCATAAAAGTCCACATAGTGATATACTCCACACATGCTGGATCCTTCTCAAAACATTTAACCTAAGAAACCTAAACCAGAGTTTCGCTGCAGTTATTTGAGGAAGCAATTATGAATAGCAACACAAACAATAAGCTTTCAGTTACTGTATTAGTTCAGAGCCAACAAAAACAGAAGCGATCTGTCGGCCTCGCGTGTCCAAATGATGGCTAAGTATACACATGATGCAACTGCAGAATCCATTGTTCAGGATCAGGCAGGTTTTTAAAAGAATGTGAGACAACAGAAGGACAGGAACACAGAGCCACTTCACTGACCTTTACATGAAACAAATCCATAAGAATTATGCAGCGGGTACGTTTATGAGAAGGCAGCATTGTTTCTTCTGTTAAACGCAGACAGGATGTTTTTTCTTATTTTACAAAATGTGATTGAAGATGAGTTATGGTGTTGATTTTTTTTCTGTGCGTGTGTTTATGTATGAATTATGTATCAACTGTATTCTCAGGGTCCCTCCCTCCTCCTCTGACGTCCCAGAGCCCGGCCCTCTTCCTCAAGTCTTTCCTTTGTAAAACAATACAACGCCATGATGACGCCTGCACTGGTGGATGCTGACCTCTGATACAATTTGAAGTGGCTGCTGAGGACAGTCGCTGTCAATCACCAATCAGTCTGACACTGTACTGTGGACTTCACAGGTTTGTTTGTTTTATATAACAAAATATAATCTAATAACAAAAGAATCTCTTTCTTAAGAAATGGAGTTGCACAACTTCTATCAGCTACAAAAAAATTCTAACAATTTCAGTGCAATCAGATCATTGAGAAATTCACTTATTTTTGGTGTGTTTGCTCTATGAAACTGGAAGACAAATCTTCCACTGCATTCCTTCAGCTCTAACTCTGCTGCTTGTCTTTCCCTGAACTTTAAAAAATTAGCCTCGATGGCAGGAAGACAAACTGCAGAATAATATGTGCAGTTTTTACAAAGGATATCCTACACATTGTACATTCTGTACTCTATTACACTGCAGACCATTGTTCAAACAAGAGGCGAACCATGGGTCAGACATGTACAATATACTACATCTTAAATAAATGTGTCAGAGCGCAGAAAGACCTCAACAACGGAGGGAGTTTCTGAGCATGGATGTGGTCATTTTAATAGCTGGGAGTTGAAAATATTTACAGTGAGTCATAAGAGAGTCTTCATCTCCCTGTACAAACACAAACACACCAAGGATTCCAGTCTGTTATACGAGAGGATCGTATGGCACAGGAAAAGAAGAAATGAGGGGAAAAGGAAATGAGCGGTGGTGTCTGAGGAAAAGACATGCAGAGAGGAAGTGAAGAGAGGGGAGAGAGAAAAAGTTCAGAAAAGTTCAAGAAGCAAACTGTAACATGATCAGGTATTCAGGTATTATTAGAAAAAGCTCCTGATGTGAGACACAAAGAAAACAGCAGCCATCCGCCTGTTGTCAACCTTCACATGTATCAAAATAAATTAAAAAGCAGAGTAAAGTATTAAAAAGTGCAGATATTAAAGATAAAACTTTTATCTATCGACAATAAAAATGCCTTGCAGGACTCAGAATTCAGAAGTTAATATTATCTGCAACGCTAATGAATTCATGCTAATGACTGACAGTCCTAACCTTTCCTTTTCTAATGATTCTCTTCATAAACTGCAGATATTGAACATTCTGTAAAATATAGCAGATAACTTTGATTTGCTTTGTTTTTTACTTGTTAGGGCCCCGTTGTAATCCTCGAATCGTTCCTAACCCTCACACAGTCATTGGTTCAGTGGTGTTTTCAGTGGCCAGCAGTGTCACTGTGATGTACAAGGAGGACGATGGGAAAGCTACACTTCATGCCTAATAATATTTTCACATGTACACAAAAAATGCACATTACTGCACAATTATCCTGTCACCATACAGAAATGATTCTGTGTGGTCATGTCTGGAAAGCTCATCATGAGACAGTGGGATTTTGGAGAGAGCATAATCAGTCTGTCATACTCAGTCAAACCTTTCAAACCAATCAAGATCAGCCCAAACCACACAGGTGAGGTAACAGAACGTGTGTGTGTGTGTGTGTGTGTGTGTGTGGCCTGCAACCCTACACTAGTGGACCTGTTCTCCTTGTCTATGCAGTCCATCACACTCACTGAGGGCCCCGCCATCATTAGAAGCCACTGATGATTTAAGAAACACTTTGGAAACACTTTCAGACACATTTATTACAACAAAATGCTTTTTGGCTGAGAGGCCTGCTCTCTCTGAGCCAGGACCAGTGAGAGTTATGCTCTATGGAGGGCACAGAAGACTTAATCATTTCTCAAATGAGAGCAGAAACTGAAAGCTCATTATGATCACACTGACCTGGCAAATTAACCTCTGGCTCAAGTTTTAAGTATCCACCTCAAAGACATGAGTTTATGTAAAGAGATTTATCTGTATCAAGAAAAAACAAGAAAAGCCTCTTGACAGTTTGGCATCTGAGGCATCAGAGCAGGTCCAACATTCACACTTGATTTTGATAAATTAGGAAGATTTCTCTTTCCTCCTCCTTCTCCTCCCGGGTTGCACTGAGTATTGGGTTTCTAAGAAATACATTTCTAAAGCCGAACTTTACCTCACTCACATGCTACTAGCCAAAAGTGTCAGCTTTGTAAGACTCTTAATTCATATTAAATTACCCTGTGTATAAATCCCACTCTCCCTCCCAAACACTCAACAAAGCCCACACTTGTATTTACTGTCAGTAGCTTATTTAGAAATAATCTGCAGGATTCTTCCATCCCTGCCTCCCTGTACTCACTGTCATAACTGCTTAATGCTCTGTTCATTGCCACTTCATTTGGTGCTTGGCCCTATGTAGACAGCGCTGAGGGAAATGAGATCAATAGGCTACAGACCCACAGCAGGCAGTAAATGGCTGGAGAGCAGCGAGGTGAAATGACTCCAACTAATGGAGCAAATGAAATAGCATTTAATTTTTTAGCTGACATCAGCGTGGTAACATGTTCACAGTGAAAACGCTGATGTTTAGCTGGCGTTATGTTTACAATGTGGCTTGGCGTGCACAAGGTAACATATTGACTGCCAACAAGCACACACAGCTGAGGCTGATGGGAGTGTTATTAGTTTAGCAGGTGTCAAATGGTGAGACGAGAAGAAGAAGGACTGACCGGCAGGAGAACGGCCATCTTCAGAGGAGCATCCGGCATACGGCACTGCAATACACTGATCCCTCATTCTACCATCAATACAGAGTATGCAGCAATACTGTACATCAGCTTACGATAACATTACATGTAATGATGCTACATGAACTCCAGAGCCACCTGGCTTATATCAGAATTTAAAGTGGAATAAAGTCCACATCAGTTCAATAGAGTGAGGCTGATAACAAACTGGAGCGGACAGCTGACCTAAATAACACCACATGTCATGAAACAGGTTGTTAATGAGCTGTTTTTACAAGGTGAAGCTCAGATTCAGACAACAGAACAAGACTGCATCACCAGATGGAAAAACATCAGCATATGAGCAAAGACAACAACCATATTTTGAAATGAAACCCTGATTATATCAAATCAGACAACAAGACATGAGGTATCATGACCTTCAGGAGGATGAACCAACACTACATACTGTCACAAAATACTTGATTAAAATCGGATGATTTTTACAGGCAACATAAGGTTAATGTGATGAATTTGTAATGGAGGTTTTGGAGTACAAACGCACACATATGTCCATATGAGATGTGTCTTACAAACTGCTTCCATAGCCTGCAGCCAGGTTCCAAGTTCATAACATTTAAATCAAGGGATAAATGAATGCAGCGTAACACCTCAAAGCCAATAAGCTGCTACTGTCCCAGGAAACTGGAGGGATCTTATCTGTTCTCTTTAAAAAAAACTTTTGTTTGTTACCTCAACAAAAGTTGAAAAGGAGAAGCCAGAATAATCTGTCACCACTCATCCAGCAATGTTGAAAAGTGCCACAGCATGCTCAAAGAGAAGATGTATTCAACATGCTCACAGACACGTAAAAACATGCATAACCTCAGCACATACAGTTGAGGGCCCACTTTGATCCTGCCGCTCTCTTCTGTGATAAATGCAGATTATTGGGCTTTAAATCAGACACTGAAGGCACGCAAGATACTCTGAGTTTGGTGCCTGATGTCAAAAGCAGCAGATTTACTGTACCGCCTCACGCAGGTTCTTCTTGTTAGCTTATCTCATGTGAGGATGCACCCATACATGAGGTTATATAGAAAAAGAGCTCCGACGTTGGCTGTATGGATTTCACATTATAACTAGTTAAAAAAAATATAATAATAGTTGCTCTCCTTTTGGTGAAGACACCAACAGCATCACTGCTGTGGCCTCAAAGATCAATAACTCCACCTAAATAAAGCTCCCCTCTCACTACCTCTCAGTTGATGGCCTGCTTCTCGGAGCACGTTCACTGATGGAACACACACCGTATAAAACACACACATCTATAAAAACCACTGCCTGCATAGCTGCGACGGAGCACGCACACAATCCAGACTGCTTTTTAGATCCACAAGTGGAACTTATCCAAGCAGTAGTGCAATGAGCATTTCCTTACTTTAGCAACTAAAACGTTGGCTTAGAAGGAGATTTTACGAGTCAATTACATATCTTCGCATGGGTCTGTTCAACTTCAATTTGAAAAAAAGGACAAAGAGTCTTTTTAAATCAAATCCTCAATGTTCTGTAGTACATCTGATGACAAAAATCCTGCCTGAGAAACGGACAGAGGACAACAATGTAAGCAGGACTTTATCTCAGAGTCCTCCCTCACAGCCTCCCTGCTGGTACTGAGGATTATGTGCAAAGCTGCAAAACTTATGGTGGACTTTTCCTGTGAGAATATTTGTGCACAGGACATTAGCATTAAAGCTGCATGTCAGAGAGATGAATTCTGTGTGATATGCAGTGAACAAACAGGATTTGTGTGTCTTATGTCACACACACATGCTTTGTCTTGTATGTGTGAATGACAACTTTCACGTTTATCATCATCTGATTTTATATTCATATCATTAAATAAAGTCATCATTTTATTTCATGCAAATAAGGAACATTTCTTTTTGAAAAGTTGATTTGCATGACGCTTCAGCAGTAATACCTATGACCATATGTTGTGTGATGTTATTTTTAGACAGATGCATTAGAAAATCCAGAAGCTACTTTCTCACAATATTCTTTTGATTGATTGTTAACTGCTGCAAGTAGTCTTAAGAGAGCAAAAATATTCAGTGTGATAAGAGAAAAAAAAATCCCCCTCTGGAACGATGCCGAATCTGACAAAAGGGAAGACTACACAAGAGGTCAAGAGAAAATACAGTAAAAAATATTTTGGGAAATGCTGATATAGACTGAAACAACTGATAAGAAAGAGAACATTTTTCTAAGAATTACAGCTGACTACAGATTGGAAAAATTCAAAAATTCACAATATCTCCAGCACACTGTTTCACCTATTTTCCTGATGACTCTATATTATAAAGAAAATGATGCCACAAATAAGATCCCTTATTTTTTTTTTTTACCAGGATGACCATGCTCTTAATTCAGAGCACTGTATAATCTGCTTAATGACATACACTGAGTATGCGTGAGTGTGTGTGTCGCAGAGATGAAAGAAGTGAAGCAGAGAGACAGAAAGACTGAGTGAGAATAAATGAGGTAGCTCTTAATTACCGCCTGCGTTTCTGTATGATGTCAATAGGCCTGTTGACAGCGCATGGTGATCCCCATATGTTCCCACTCCGCACAGTGATACTCCGCTCCACAGAGTAACAGAACCCATAGTTCGTCGGCACACTCATCTTTCTTTAGCCTACTCTCTTTAACTCGTCCTCACCCTCCTCTTCTCGGCGGCTCCGCTGTTCTCCCTCTCTTGGTTCTCCTCAGCTTGTGGCCACTCTCATCTCTGTCAAATCCGGCCCGCTTCCTCGTCTGTCTTGCTCTGTCGGGCTGTCCGGTTCTCCACGGCTTCCCAGGAGTTCTCATTACCTCGGGCGGTGAACGGACACCAGCTCTAGGACCTGTGGCTCCAGAGCAGAGCCAGGTTGACCAGGACAATTCAGTGTGCTGCTGCTGGTGAGAACCTGCTCTCTCTCGGATGATGTGTACAAAACCTGTGTTCTGTCCAGAGCACCTGGATTCCTCAGAGCTGCAGTCTGTACAAGAAGTTTTTCATCACTCTCAGCAGAGCTCCATTAACCGGTCCCCCGTGTACATCTTGTCTTTGCTCTGGGTCTAAATGCGGCTCAACATTATTGCCCTCTTCTCCCTCTCCCTTTCTGTCTCTCTCTCTCTCTCTCTCACTCTTCTTCTGTTTCTCTCTCTGCTTCCTCCTATCCCCTCTGGCAGCTACACCTTTAATCACAGAGCAAACAGAGACCTTTCCTGTCCCTGGACAAACTTGCTCTACTGCTCCAGTCTGTCACAGTAGCTCTGTCCTCTGTACATATGTGTGAGTATTTTTTCAGTCCAAGCGCCCCACAGAATGTGCACAGATCTGCACAAGCAGTTTGTGTGCGTGAGTAACCGAGCGTGTGCGTCATTAAGCGAGTGTGTATGTGTGTAGGCATGTGACTGAGCAAGAGTGTGTAAGTGTGTGTGTGTGTGTGCGCATAACACACAAAGGGGAAGTTTCAGAGTGAGGTCAGAGCTGAGAAAGGGGGTGGGATCAGAGCCAGCATGGTTCCTGCCTTCCCCAAATGTTTTAGCCATTTTAACCCCTTCCCTCTCTTTGTCTTTGACACACTCTGGTCGCAGGACAGCACCCTTCCTCTTGGCACAGCACCATTATCCTTTCCAGATGGACTGTGTATGTGTGTGTGTGTGTGTGTGTGTGTGTGTGTGAGGCAGATAGATCTTGTCCGTGTTAGGTAAAGAGATTGATGACAGGATGAGTATGATAAGGTATTACAGTAAGTAGCTCTTGGGACACAGCTTGCTGAGAACGAAGAACATACACACACACACACACAGTTACTTGTATACATTATGTACTCATGCACAGGCTTAGACACGAGTGTGCAAGGTCACCCATGGCCAGCAGCCAGAAATGTGAAAAGTAAATATGAAACCATAGCTGCTGGACCTTCTGTACGCTCCGAGGCAAAACTTAAACATGGAATATTTGACAAGAGATCAGCAATATGAGATGGGAGTCATGAGTCTACAGGCTATGTTTCCAGAGATAGATTCATCCTGGCTGGATGGAGTTTCACTATGATTTCATTAGAACATGTGAAAGTGTGTCTCTTGAAGTAAAGAGTGGGCTTCCACTCAGATATGGGTGCTATGCTGTAGGCAAGCCCATAGCGTTTGGTATTGTTTACTGACACAACAATTGTCCAGCCTTAGCTAAAAACTAAATTTCTAACAAATTCAAGTTTCAAACAAAAAGTGGCACGCTGCAACTGTTAGCCACTCCAGCAGACTACACACAGACACCAGAAATACACAAGCCACGAGCTAGAAGGGGGACCGTAAACTACTGTGATGTGACAAAAAAGGTCACACAATCATAGACAATGTAACCAGACACAATATTATGCTTATGAAACGCTGTATAAACGCTGTATATACGCTGTATAAAATAAAAACGTTATTTTAAAGACGGAGCGGAACATTTGTCACTGCTTTATGCTGTTTTGTGACCTGAAGAAATGAAAGACTTGACAGGCTTAGCAGGGCTTGACGAATGTTCAGTTGCTATCCAGCAGGTTCCACCCACAACACATTTCCATAAATGGAGCTGCAGTCAAAGCTACATTCTACACTATGATATGGTTCAATTAAATTGGCAAATCAATCAATATCCTCACCTCATTGCCATGGAATTCACAAATGTTAGGCAGAGAGACGAAGGTGAGGGTGGAAAAGAAAAAACATAAAATATGAGCAGTAATAATGTGGAGACTCAAAGGTATCTTTAATATAAACCAGGTCTGTTTCTAGAGTTTAAAAGCATCACAGGACCCCTGCTCCACCATGAAAATCTTATTACTCCACAGATTAAAAAAAAAAAAAAAGAGTTATTTCTCTCATGTGGCTAGTTGTATTTTTCAACCTTATACTCATTCAGACATGCAAAGTATAAGTGTGGTGTTTTCTCAGTCAAAGTATTTTATATAATCCTTTACTATAATACAAAGGTTCAGTGTCTGTGGTGGACAAGAAAAACTTCCATTTTAGGAAATCTGAAGAGGTGTGCACAAAAAAAAAAAAGGAAATCGTAACCACAAAGTGAACAGACGCACAATACTGCTGTATGCTGAGACTGAATTTAAATCCATTCATTGAATTAAAATGGTAACCTTATGGGTGTGGCAGGAATCCCAATCATTTAATAAAGCAACACAACAAGTCACTGTTATGTCCTCTGTTGTGTTTTCCTGGCTCACATGTCTTTTAAGACCTTTTACGGTACAAATATTAACATGGGATCTGACTTTGGACTTGTAAAACTGAAGAATTTACCCCTCAGGAATGAACAGTGTCCTGATGAAAACTGGATGAAGGAGTGTTATGAATTAAACTTTACAACAATCTGCACTTTTGACACATTTTGTCATGACAGGAAAATAGTTTTCATGTGCTGTTATAAAGAACTATGTTAAACAATATTCACAAGAATAATTCTTTGTCATGAATGGACACACTCACACAGTCATTAGCTGGCTGTTTACCAAAGGATTTCACAGTACTCCATGTATCTGCGTCACGGTGGTGGAAGAAAGTGGACGTTTGAAGAAAGACAGACGTTAAATGTTTGGTTCTGCTCTGTATCTCCACATCTCATCTTAAGACAGTCAAGCTCTGAAGGCATTGGACAGCAAAGCCCCAACAATGAGCGAGGCAATCTCTGAAAACTCATAAATCTGCGAGGCATCATAAATTCTAGATGATCCCTGAGTTCTGGGTTTAATAGTCCATTATATGCAAAGGGGCCTCATGACATCATGTGTTGGCTACATAGAGGCATGGTTAGCATTCCTGGATAACAAGCTGTTTTGAAGTCAATGAGGAGCACTGTGTGTCAGAGCTGCTGGCTGTCAGCAAACACACAATGTGTTTGCGGTTTGTTTGTGAAGCTCACTGACACTGATTAATTTCCACCATCACACTGTGCTCAACCAATTATGATCGAATGGAAATACGAAGTGAGAGAAAAAAAGACAGGTGTTCTCAAAACATGAATGAATAAAAAATACTGAGTGTGCAGAATAATCACCAAACCTGAGTGATGAGATGAGATGAAGCAATATTTAAAATGAAAACAGCAAAGTAGATCTGAGACTGTGAGAGGAAAACATTTAAATCAGTCAGTGTGTTTTAACCTGAGCTTGCCCAAACAATACGTGTGTGTACGTGTGTGTGTGTGTGTGTGTGTGTGTGTGTGTGTGGCGGCATAATGCATATGACACTGTGACTGTCACAAAGCATGAGTGAATGAACCCAAATATATGACAACAAAGAGTAAAGAAATAACTTTTTGCATGGCTGTTTTATGCTCAGTTATATGATAATGAGTTTCTTACGACAGTGTTCAGCCTGTGAAACAGCAGTTGTTCTGGTCATTTCAAATGCCATCTAAAATACTGTATATGTAACAAAGAAGCAGCACCAGGTGTCAGCCTGTGGCTGCTGCTGCTG
This sequence comes from Ambassis agassizii, assembly GCA_036025115.1. Classification (NCBI taxonomy): domain Eukaryota; kingdom Metazoa; phylum Chordata; class Actinopteri; family Ambassidae; genus Ambassis; species Ambassis agassizii. The sequence goes on from JAVQJX010158231.1 coordinate 11,527, forward strand.
GCCTATATTTAACTCCCGGTGCCTCAGTGATGTCAACGTCATGTTACACCGTGTACTGTAGTAAAAGGCTAGTGTGTTGTCTCATGATTCATTAGGCCGCCATCTGCTAGCATGACAGCAGGGTTTGGGGCTCATTTGATATGGGGGTTGGACAGATGACAGACTAGTACGCACACATGTAAAAACACACAGACACACAGGCCAGTCCAACATATGAGTTCAGCGATGGCTGTAGGGACATAGACTCGCACACTGTAAGTACACTTTTAATGCCCAATCAGATACACAAGATCTGAGCACACAGCCAGACAGAACAGCCACTGCTTCAACCAGGATGTTGTTTTTATAAAATGTAACAGCTGCATCACAAAACGAAGAAAAGCCCAATCAAAAATAACTGAATAAGAAAATAGGTTGAATAAAAAAAAAATGCAGAAGATTAGGAAGTCAATGCTGATTGACCAGATACAAAATC
>JAVQJX010158258.1:0-13740 GCA_036025115.1 Ambassis agassizii
AGCTGATAGTAACGTATTACCAAAACAGTTTCTGCTAACTGGAGCATTTGTTAGCTAGCTTTCATTGCTGCTAGCTATCGAGCTAATCGGACAGACTGTCACCATTTTAGGATCTTTTAAAGACACTGTTGTCCGCTCACTTTCAGCTGCTACTTGGTTAGCATTAGGCACAAAAACACTAGGTTGGTACCAGGAAAACATCACGTTTGGGTTTCAGATTTTATGAGGATTTTTACGACGGCTCCTGTGCTTCTATCAAGAGTACCGTTCATGTTGCAAACTAGAGTGCTTCTTCTTCCGTACATGATGAGAAGTGTGACTCTGAGCCCAAATAAACATCAGCAGAAGCTGTTTGTTAATCAGAGAAAATTTAGAGAGTGCAGACAAACCCGAAAAACAAAAAAACCTTGTGAAACTGACATCATTCAAACATTTACTTTAGTGGAGATTAAAGAAAACAACCGGTACCCAAACACCGCGTGAGTCACTCTAATGTGGAAACACTGCAGGAAGTCTTTGTTTTGATCACATGTGAAAAAAGGGGCTCGTTACTCTGAAAACGTGGCTTTACCGGCTTAAAATCTCGTTTTTGACATCTACAATCATGGAGATCAGCCTGCTTCCAGACAATCATTAGTACCAGCAGAAATATGGCTTAGGCAGGATGAGGGGGGTGGGGGGGGGTGGGGGGTGTTTCGAACCAACACAATCTCTCTTTCATCTACTGTCCATTCACGCTTAAGGCCATCTCCATTTCCAGCCAGAACAGTGATACATACAGATAATCAACTCAGACGACGCTTTAAATAATCATTAAAAACAAACAAACAAAATGTCCGTATTATAGAACATTATCATCTATGTACAATGTCTCTCATCAAAAACAAGACAAAAATCAATAGGACATGATTCATCGATGAAAATGCACTAAAGTAAATTCATCATCAGGAAGGCATCGTGCTTTCTTTTCGAGGGCAAAGAAAGAAAATCTGATATAACAGCAACTGTAAACAGCCAGAAAAGACAAACTGCGTTCCCTTTTACGAAACAACGCCTCCCCCGCTCAGTTCAACACAGCTTCACAACGGCCGACAGACTTTCAAAATAAAACTCCAGTCCCAGCCAAAGTCTCAGCCTTTACAGCCGTGTGACTTTATTCGTCCCTTTTCCTCATAAATTTGTTGCTTTCTTCCTCTATTGTTTGAATATGGTTTTTTTATTTATTTGCAACAAAATCCTGATTTGATTTTTACTGTAATTTTTTTCCTCATAATTTATCAGAAAATTCTTTTATTTTGAAAATCCACCATTATGTCCTTTGATATCACAGAATACAAATATTTTTTTGTATTTTTTTTCAGTTATTCCTCATCCATTTCTGAGTTTTTATGATTATTATCCCCATACATTCTATAATTATATATTACATATGCTGCTGCAGTGAGACGTGAAAATGTTCAGTTCATCAAAGTGCTACAGTGATGGCACAGCTTCATTCAACACACTAGAAAATAAAAAAAATAAAGTAATAATTTAATTTTCTGTCACGTCTCTTCACTGAGACGTCTCACTGCAGAGCGGACGGACTGCGTTTATTTTAAGTCTGTTGGATCTGCAGAACTGAACTGCAAGAAAACTGACCCGATGATCACTTTAGATGAGGGGCATAAATAATGAGGACGTGTGCTGTGGACAGTGAAGAGGACAGAGTCTGAGCAGGCCGAGTGAAGGTGCAGCCCGACTAAAAACTACCCCGAAAAAGAGAGGAGAGGTTCGGCTTTCCGTACGTCGTTGGTGTTTCTTTGTTGCTATTATGGAGACATTCACTGAGAGAGAAGAGTCCAGATAGGATGGAGGGGAAACAGGAGGGAGGAGGTGACATCACACCCTGAGGAGGTCCTCGTCACTGTCGTCCTCGTCCTGTTTCCTATTGGCTGCTGTGTTGTTACCGTGATTAAGGCCTGAGGAGCGAGGTTTGCTGCTCTTCCCCTTCCTGTCCGAGTCGTCCAGGATTCCGACCAGATCCTCGTCGCTCTCCTCCTAAAAAAAAAATAAAGAGCGACCGTCAGGTTTTCACATTAAGGACGCGGTCTGACTGATGGGCTCAGGACACCCACCTGGAGGAAGGCGCTGCGGTGAGCCGTGGAGTTCTTGGACAGCCCGGAGGATTTGACCACGCGTACGCTCAGCACCTCGTCCTCGCTGTCGTCCTCCTGATCGTCCAGTGAGAAGGAGCGCAGCCCGTCTGTGTTCACCGGCTTGGTCCTGATGTGGCCGTTGCTATGGTTACCCTTGGAGGAGGAGGATGTGGGAGGGGCGTCCAGCTCCTCCATCAGCCACTCCATCTCGTCTTCACCTCCGTCTTCGTCCATGTTGACCTGAGGACGAAGAGTAAGCAGGTGTCACAAGCGTCTGTTTAAGGACCCATTCGGTCATTAGATAAAGCCACCTTTGAATATTTGTAGGAGACTTGGTTTCCTCTCCGACAGCAACCGGCGACTTTCTGCATCACCGCCTCCCTGAATCAAAACAGGAAGTGAAGGAAAACATGAATAATTTGATAAGATTTACAAAATAAAAAATGAAATCTGAACGGCTGCCTCACCTCCTTTCTCTCTTGTGGAGTAACAGCCCCAGCAGGCAGACAGACAGCACCACCAACAGGAGGCTCAGCACCACCCCCACCGTCTGGCTCCGCCTCGACAGAGCCGCAGCAGCGCTGCCGTCATCGAACGTCTGCGTGTCAACCGTTCTAAAAGGAAAATTCAGATTGATTATTTGAAGTCTGGACTCAAAACTACATTCAGTCGTTTTAAGAGTTTCACTCACATCAGACCACACACGGCGTTCGTGTGCCACATGAACAGATACTGGCACTCGTCGGTCTCCAGCAGGAACTCTGGGATGCCGACGCCCGCTGTGGGGTTACAGTGGAACATGATGGTGGATGAAACCGTTTTGGTTCGCTCCCGTCCGCATGGTGAATTCGAAGACACCGTCACGTCCAAATTTCCACCTGATAGGAGAGACGAGGTGCCGTTTTTAGTCACTGTGGGCTCAGAGTTCACTGCAGCTGAGAGACTCTGGTCACATGACAACAGAGTCCATCATGGCTTCCAAGCTGCAGTAAGGATTTTATGTTTTTACAGAATGATTGAACTGTTTGTCAGAATGGATGCATTCAAGGACCATCAGACATTTCAGACTCAGTTGGACCGAGTCAACGAGCTGCAGATTTTCAGGTTTAGCCCAAATGTTTGACCTGTGTGTGTTTTCATTTTGGATTCCTATGTTTTGTTCAATGACCATCAGAAAGTTTAAACTAATGTTTTAATTACTTTTAATAAATAAAGTGATGCCGACATTTGATGTCCAGTTTTGATGTTTCTTTGTATGTTTTTGTGTTCTTGTGCCAAATTTCAGGTTGTTCTTTAACTTCTTCAGACGATGAGGAATTCTTCTGTGTAATAAATTTACCTTTTATGTAATACTTGGCTTTGCCGGAGGAGCCGATCTGGCGTCTGTAGGTGTCATTGAGTTTAACTTGGCAGATGTTGGCGCCGGTGCAGCTGTGCAGGGAGTTATTGGTGATGCCGGATAACTGGATGTGGTAGATGTAGCGGTCACCGTTGGTACGGATGTCTCCGGATGCCTGATGGTGGCTGAAAACAAAAAATAAAAATCAGGATTTTTGATGTTGGTCACACAGAGGAGTGACTACACGTTCTGTGTGTGTTTGTTTACCTGAAGTAAAGCGCTCCCAGACTGAGCCTGGCGCCGGTGTTAGGAACCTGTATGGTCCCGTTCACCATCTCCACCTCACGCTGCTTCACTGCACACGCAGAGCGAGTCTCCCAGCCAATCAGGAACTCACAGGAAGCCTCGTTGACGCTGCACACACACACACACACACACACACACACACACACACACACACACACACACACCCACACACAGTGTTTGTTATAGACAAAAAGCGACAAATTAAGTTTTACTGAGTTTAAATGTTTTTTTTAATCAATCCAAATAGATCAAATGAAAAAGTAAAACAACATTTTCATTGAATTCAGGTGATGTGAAGGACTCATGACTGTGAATAACATTAACTTTAACATTAACTTTAAAGACAAACACAGAGTTCTGTCATTAACTCGTCTCCTGAGCTGAGGAGTAAATCAGTGCTTCTGTAGAATAACGTGTGTTCTAAATAACTGACATGTGCACGTGAAGGCATCACAACCCGGCACTTGAATGATCAGCAGAACAGCCGTTACCCGATGAGTGAAGGATGTCCGACTGTGGAGCCGCAGCTCAGCTGGATGGTCGTCTTCGCCTTCATGCCGTTGCCGCAGACGTCGTCTCCTTCTGAGTAGCTGACAGAGATATTTTTATCTGTGGAATAAGTGACAAAATAACATCAAATTTAGGGAGAAATGTCATCACTATTGGCCGTTTCTGGCATACAACATTATTGTTTTGACTCTTAAGGTATCATTGAGGAAAACAGAAGTCCTGTGCTGACCCGTGTAGCTCATCCTCTGGGTGTAAACTCGGCCCAGGGTCTCGGTCTTTCCTGCTGAGTGCCGGCACACTGACGCTCCCTCTGGACAGCCAGGCAGTAGTCCATGGATCTCCTGACACAGGTTGATGAAATACCTGAAGACAGAAGTCACATTACAAGCTTTAAGACAAATGTCTTCTTAAATTAAGATGCTACAATGGTCATTTTTTTCTTAGACCAACAATAACAATTTAATTTTAAACAAAACTATATTTTATATCCCAACAAGCATTCGCTTCTTCGAAAACTCACGAGTGTCCTCCATGGCTGAACTTCCACGGCTCTGTGAGGGATGACAGACTTCGGAGGTCGAAGGTCTGATGCTGGCTGACCAGCTTACACTCCATCTTCTTCGGGGGACAAACGGCACTGGTGCGCCACTGAAAAGTGGTTGAACAACCGACCGTCTCCGACACCAGTGTTGGGGATCCACGGCCCGCAGAGTGGTCGCAGGTAAACCAAATGGAGGACTGACGTTTAGCAGAGGCTGCAGGGGAGACAGCGAGAGAAGACAAGATTATCTTTTTTTACAAATATTTACAGATTTCTAGATTAATAACTGCATTTTCCCCTATGTCACCAAGTGGACAACAGATTTTCTTAACAGTGACTAAATAGGAGGAAAGGAGGATGAGAAAGCAGAAGTTCGGTGCTACAAACCTGTGCTGCAGAATCCCCACTTCTTGTCCATGTCATAGTTAGCAGTGGTGGCACACCACTTCTTTCCGTCTGTCCTGCCATCAGCGGTGCACTCTGTGTACGACTTCTTCATGAAAACGAAGGGGAACACACACACCTCGCTCCCAGTGGTCACTACAACACACAAACAGACACACTACTCCGTCAGTGGCTCCTCTAAAGAGCAGAGTCATTGATTTAAGAGTGGAGATAAAACACCCCAGGCGTCTCACCAGGCGGGCAGGGGTCTCCTCCTTTGTACTGCATCAGCACTGCCTGGTCTTTATGTTTGAAGTCCATCGTCATGACTTTGCTGTTTCCAAACGATGCGGCTGTCTTCTCTGACCCGGAGCCGGACACTTTGCAGACGGCGCTCTGCTTGCAGGCCGGCTCTGCCACCGAGCCGCAGACGTTGATGTCATACGTGTCGGCGCTCCCGTTCACCCGATACTTAAACACACACACACACAGGCTCAGCGTCAGTGACAGGGAGGCTTTATGAAGGTGTAGTGATGGTGCGCAGCTCACCTGGACTTCACCGGACAGAGTAGTCATGTTGAAGGTGAACTGCAGCTGGGCGTCGGTGAGCAGGCAGCCGCTGGTGTTAGTGGCATCTGAGCAGACGATCGGGGTCGCCCACTCGAACAAATACACGCACCCCTGACGCCTCAGCATTTGTGGGGAGCCCTGGTTACAAAAATAAACATGTAACACACATAAAAACATGAAGGATGTGTGTGTGTGTGTGTGTGTGTGTGTGTTGAAAACAGACCAGCTCCAGGCCTCTTTCACAGGTGAAGACGATGATGGAGGTGTAGTTCAGCGCTGGGTTAGACTCACACGTGGTGGAGCTGTGGTAAGTGATGGACACTTCGCCTGTTTCACTGTTAAACTCCGGACCGCTGGTGGTCCGTCCGATGTCCTGCAAGAGATGAGAGATGATGAGGGGATCAACCCGATCCTGAAGTCTATCCAAACCTGACCGCCTGCAGAGTTCTGCCAAGTCCCGAGAAATATAAAGACGACCTGGAGCAGCGCTGATATTTTTCCAAATATATGTCCTATTTCTTTATTTAGTTTTTTTCTTCTTTTTTTAACATATTATCTGTTGAACAAAGGACCTATTTTGATAAGATCTATAAGGTTAGAAATGAATACAGTAGAATACAAAGTTTTAATGATGTGACAGAGCTTTACTCCCTCTCCTGATTAGCGCGATAAATGTAGCAACAATAGAACCTGATGTGCCATGACGAGCGCCAACGTCCCCATTCTCGCAAAACTGGTGTCAAGAATTCCCACCATTAGCAGTCTAGTCAAGAATCCAGCTGTGATAACATATCAGCAATAAGAATAACATGGTTGTACTTTGTGGTATTCAATAACTGTATTCTATTTTAATGCATTTTGTCACTTCGTCCATCGTCCCCTGTCTGGGACATGCTAGTAAAAAGCTAATGTCTAATGCGCCCTGGATGATAAATTAAACATGTGTATCCCAGCAGGTTGGTCCCCCTTTAAGGTCCTTGGAAAGGCTCTTGTGTTGTGACTCACCACAGGTGGGCCTTCAACAGGATCCATGCAGACGGCGGCTCCGGGAGGGCAGGCGACATTACGGATGGGGTTCAGAGGCTCACAGACGTTGATGTAAAAATCTGGAGAGCTGCCGCTTTGGCTCAACGTTTCATCTGAGAGGACAAACACAGTGAACATGTTTGAGTGGTGCACACTGTTGTGTATTTGTGTAGACGTCCTCTCCTCACTGACCTGTGGCTGTGTAGTATCCGCTGACATGGATCAGAGGGGTCAGGTCTATGAGAGCGGCGCCGCTCCTCACTGAACACGTCACCTGAAAAAAACCCAGACTGAAGGTCATGACCCTGCGATCTGTTGTGTTATAATTCTTTATTCTCATTTGCCTAACTGCACCTGAGCTCTAAAAATCTAATCTGACATTCCTGCCTGGTTTCCTTGAAAAGCTGAGTCCACATTTCTCTGTGAAATTGCCAATTTAGTACCAATTTGTGCAGGAATGCATTATCTTTTCCACAAAAAAAAAATCCTTCTTTCTATAGTTATGTGAGTGTTTGATGCATCGTCTCTGATACTCGTCTCAACATTTAATTTGCTCATGACAAAAACACACATTCTCTCTCATCTCACGTCATCATGCTGAGCTGAACTCTGACTGTCAGAACACAGAAACAAAGAGACTTACAGGCTTTTCACAGACCAGCGCCGTGTGCACGGAGAAGTAGTGTGTGCACGTTTCAGTGTCTGAGTCAATGAGGACGGGTTCTGTGGGTCCTGAGCCCATGGTGGGAGGCCTGTACAGAGAAACAGTTCCAGTCACATGGCAACATAATAAACAGTGATATCTGCAGATACTGGCAGTCAAATTTTAGGTTTGAAATTAAAAGGAGATGAAAAAACAAAACTATAGATCTCTAATGTGACTAACATAAAAACAGATTATGTATGTCATGGATTTAAGATATCATTTTGATGGTCATCTGCACACTTTTATTTCCTTATATTTTAAAAAAGCACCTACACAATCAACAGACATTAAGTGTATGAGAACGATCACAGTCATTCTTCAAAACTGATATTAAATGTCATGTGTTTCAAGATTTTCATGCTTAAAAACAAAATGTATATCACATTTTCTCCACAAAAAAAATGTCAAAACTGCTCTTCTCCTCTTGAATGACCTCTAATGTCAGTGTGTGCGGTATGTACTCACACATTAATCATGTCCTCTTGCCAAAATAAAAGCACAAATGCATGTGGTGTAGACGTACCTGCAGATGAAGTGGATGATGGTTTTGTGTTTGAGCTCGGAGTTTGCCGGACATGAACTTCCTCCTTCGTACATCAGCTCCAGCACGTGATCCTTGTACGAGAGCTTCCTGCTCACCTGACCGCCGCTCACTGCAGTGGTGGCATCTTTAATACACACAGCTGTAACACAAATTTATTTGGTAACAAGTCAGGTCTCCACAATGTAATATACGTTTCCACCTAAATCTGTCCTCAGCATCCTCTTCTCTCAAACCTTGATCCTTCCTCTGTACATGTCCAAACCAACTCAGTCTGTCCTCTCTGACTTTATCCCCTCTGTTGTCCTCCTTCCCTTTCAATCCTCCTACAGAGAACCTCATCATCTTCATCTCTGCTGCCTATTTGTTATTAATCTACATGTTTCAGTCTTACACATGTCACTGGGACGGGGCAGAGCAGGAATCCATGCTCTGTTGTGTGAGCTGCAGACATTCAGGGCTGCTGTGCAGCTGGTGGTCAATAATTTAAGAAGCTCTCTCATTAGATTTCCTCTGCTGCTCTTTGATGCAGTTGACAAACATTCAAGTCCTCAGTGTTTCATCTACACACTAAACTGAACATGGAACCAGAGGAGGATCATAATTCCAGCTAGTTTAATGTTAACTAAAAATAACAGCAGCGCCTTTGAAGAAATAGAAAAGGAATATAGCTCTGGTTAAAAACTAACATTTGATTTTTGTGCACAAACTGACGAAACACGAGACAGCTGAATGACCTTTGAGACTGATGAGTAAATGGTTCTGCAGGATGGACCCTATAAAGAGCACGGCACAGTCATGTGGCATGTGGCCCTGCAATGGACTGGTGACCTGTCCAGGGTGTAACCCACGAAGAGAGCAGGGAGAGGCGCCCTGTGACCCTGGACTGGAGAATGTGCAATTCACATGACGCGAGAGCTACAGAGCTCGCTTTTTCTGGGTGATTTGCAACAAAAATGTCTGCGTCTTTCAATCTTCACTGTGGACTTCAAAGCTGAATATGGGTCTGTCAGACTTATTGCCTTTAAAACCCACTCAGGAATGTATGTACCCGTTTCAGGGCTGCATCCTGCGTTGCTCACACTCCCACAGATGTTCATGCGGTACATCTTCCTTATATCCTGATGGTCGTACACAGTATAGCCACCTTCCTTCATCAAGGAGTTCAAGTCAAACAAATAACCTGGAGGAGGAGAAAAACATCCACATGAATCACCTCTGAGGAACCACTTTTATATGATATGATGACTGTGAGCAGGTCTGACCTGTAGCGGGGTTGGTGACCCTGCAGTTGTCGTGTTGGGCGGTGTTGAGAGGGCAGGCGGCGGCTGTCAGCCACAGGAAGGTGTAAAAGCAGTCCTCGATCTCAGAGATCAGAGTGGGCCGGGAGTCCTGAGTGGAGGACACACATGGTTTCTGCATTTTATCATCTGATAGTGTCAGATCTGATGTTTGTGGAGCGTCTGTCTCACCACTTTGTCTTTGTCGCACTTGAAGCGGATGATGCTGCTCCTGTTCTGGCCTCCGTCTGGACAGCGCTGGCCGCTGATGTACTCCAATGTCAGGACATTTCTGACCAACGTGGGACCGGACTCCACCTGCCCGAGACTTACATATTCATCTCCAGACTTCATACAGGAAGCAGCGCCGGAGGGACACTTTGAGGAAGCTGGAGTGAGACGAGCAGAGGATCAACATGAGGGCCTGACGTAGGCGTTAGTGCATGTTTTACTGAACACACACACACACACACACACTGACCTCCTTGCTGCACCAACGACCTGCAGACGTTGATGTAGAAGTTTTTCTTCGTGTCCTCGGTGGAGAGCTCCACCTCCCAGTTCTGAGAGGCCATAGCCAGAGGAGAAAGGTCGTAAGAGCGACCCGGACCGTCACTGAGGGCAGAACCGAAACAAGGGGTTAAAATTCTGTTTTTTCAGCCATTATAAAGAAAATATAATAATTAGAGTCAGAAGAAAGAGAAAGAAAACATCCATTTAGGCAGAAGATTAAAGAAAATCAAAGAAAATGAAATGAAAAATGAAAGAAAAGAGGAAGAGGATGGTTACTTGTAGGAGCAGCTGGTGGTTTTGATGGGGACACAAGCCAGCGCAGTGGGCCAGTCGAATACATAGGTGCAGTCTGAAGTCTCCTTAATGAACTGTGGTTCTCCCTGAAACAACAACAACACAAAGACACACACAGGAAGTCACTAAAGAGGAGAGGGAAGTGTGTGAAAAACATGGATTCCAACATTGAATGAAAACAACCATATACCACAAACATTGTCAGCCTTTGTGTGTGTCTTTGTGTTACTTTGTGTAACTCACAGGATGCCTGTCGGGGTGGCAGGAGAAGTGGATCTCTGTGGATCTTTTGTATATTTTATGACAGGTCTCTCCGTTGGTGTAGTTCAGGATGATCTGGTCTCCCACATAAGTCAAAATCTGGTTCGTCATTCCTGTGCGTGAAAACACACACGCGTGATGACACACACAACCACAAGATCAGAAAATCACTCTTTTTTTTTTTTTTTAACAGTTTCATACCTGCAATCTTGTGGCTGTCTCCATTCACCTGGCAGGAGGAGACAGACTCGATGCCGGTGTCTTTGTGGGTGCAGACGTCTTTCTGCAGCGCCCCGCACACAGACAGGTGGTAGGAGTACTTGCCGCTTTTGACTGTGTAATCATGACCCTTCAGAGAGCTCAGGTTGAACTCGTAGCCGCTCTTTGGGTCACGAACCCGGCAGTTGTCACCTGAGATGAAACATTTGGACATGAAACTTCATTATGGACGCTGACAGAGTTGACTGATTTGACTTTTTAAGGATCTTTATTTCACCTCGAGCTTTCCTGATGGGACAGGCCTCTGATGTCCGCCAGATGAAGACATATTCACAGCCATCTTTACGGTCAAACATGGGGGAGCCCTACATGCACACAAAGACACACACAGAAACTTAAAATGAAAGACATCAACATTTGTGATGTGGACACAGGTCATGACAGGGTTAATTAATGAGCCAGGCGGAGCGTTGATAACACTTACAGGGTTGTCATCACACTGGAGGATGATGCGTGTGGAGTAGCGGGATGAAGAGCCACAGGCGTCTCCGTTCTGGTACACAACGCTGACGGAGCCGTCCTCCGCCACCTTTGGGCTCGACTGCACGTATCCCAGGTTGTACTTTTTTCCATCTATCACACCACAGGCGCCCAAAGGACCCACTGTGGAGAGGACAAGTTTTTGTCATTTGTCTTCCAGTGTTATGCAGCACGTGTGTGAGTTCTCTCTGCTAGCAGCCATGTTTGTGTCGTTTCCACACACTCACCTGGACAGTCCTTCACAGTGGGGAGGGGTTTGCAGATGTTGATGTAGAAGCTGCGTGATGTGGTCCGATCGGTCTCGATGGGGATCCAGGGGCTGTCGTCTTCATTCCGCATCAATCGAGTCAGGTCGTACTCGTTACCGTGGGCATCTAAAGGTTAAAAAGAATATTTACACACAGACACACACAACAGGAGAGGAGACGACAGCACGTCTTTGTCTGGAGAGTTCATACCAGCGATCCTGCAGTCGACAGGAGCAGGCATGCAGACCAGTGCAGTGTAGAACTCAAAGAGGACATTATGGACCACATGGGAAGGGAAGGTGCTCAGTTCCTCTTGCACCATTTTCAACGAGCCAGGGTGAGAGTTTGGATCGCACACAAAGTTAATGGTGAAGGTGTCCCGAGTGGCTGAAAACAAAATGTCATCATCAGTTTGACTTCAAACAGAAGTTTTGATGAATTAAGTCAGATCTCTGTGCCGTCTGGTACCTGTGGAGTCGTCCAGTGGGCCCTTGTACATTAGCATCAGGATGCCATCAGTGGAGTACTGGAGCGTCTTCTCCACGCCGACAGGACTAACAGGCTTCCCGTTCTCCAGCTCACAGCCAGCCATACCCTCTCCACACTGTTCTATATCTGAGCAGATATTCACCTGCGCAGAGGAGGAGGGATTACACTTCATTTCATTCATATCCAGCTGAGGTGCTTCTCTTTTAGGCTACATCCACAGAGAGACCAAATTGTTTCCTCTAAACTCAGCATTGTTTAAATAACGCTGCCACAGAAAACCCCAAAAACAGAGAAGAATACACTGAGCATGTGCCCAATGAGCACATGCAACACAGTCTGAGTGAGCGCATGTGAGTTAAAGGAGCGGTGGGGCTAAAGCGTCATCAGAAAAGTTGTGCTTGGGGTGTAAATGTCTTGAAATTATCCACTCTGGGACACAAAAACACTTGTCTCTGTGTGGACCTTAACTTCTTTGCATGACCAAAGGTTTCATGAAATCAGTGTTTGTGCTCCCATTTTGTCCATGTTTGGACGTGATGCCTGAAGCTGTGGACGATGTTATGTGCATTTTTCTTGTACAAGCTAGACGTCACACAGCCGGTGGACCGGCAGCCACACTGCATGCAGCTGACATTACAGCCCTGCAGCTGGTGGAGTGTTTGTCTTACCAGGAAGTCCTTGTTATTGCCCGTTGTGTTATATCCGGTCTTAGAAGCCAAAAGCTGAAGGTTGTACTCAAATCCAGTGTTGGGGTCGATGATAGCGCAGCTCTGTGACACAAAAGGATTTTCAGATCAGTTTTAATCTGCCTGATATTTCATCAGTCCCATCAGTGACGCTCACGTTGTTCTTTGTGGTTCTGATGGCGCAGGCCGCTCTCGTCTCCCATATGAAGTTTGCGGTGCAGTTCTGGTTTGTCAGGAATCGTGGTCCCATGGACTGCACAGTGTGGATCACACAAACGGTTACACAGGTAACCAAAGCAGGATGTTGAGCCTTAGAAAGCTGAGTTCACTTACTAGGGTTCTCCTGGAACAGACCAGGTGGATGCGTGTTGTGTATGCGAGCCTCTGGCCCTCGGACATGCAGGCGCTACCGTCTGTGAACTCCAGAAGCAGTCGGTCCTGCTTCTCGATGACTGGCCCTCGTTTGGAAAGACCCATGTTACTGACTGACACGACCTCCTTTGGAGAGCCCTGAGGACAGAGAGGAGGAAACAGGGCCTGAATCCAATTCATGGACGAACGGTGGAGTTCTTTTACTGAGCAGACGGAGGCGGGCACATTTTCAAAGCGGTAAATCAATGAATCAATAGCTCTTAATCTGCCAGAATACACACCATAAACAGTTTGTGAAAAAACAAACTCACCCAGATGACAATCGATGCAGGAACTATTTGGGATTAATAAAGTACTTCTATTCTATGCTATTCTTTTATCTACATGTTCCCATCACTGGAAATTCCTTCTTCTCTCAAAACGCCTAATGTTTAACCAGAAGAAACCACAGAAAAAACCCTTATGACACAGAGCGTTTTCCACTACGGAACTGTGTGCATTTAAGTTTAGGTTTGTTTATTTCCTGTTTTTTAAAGCCACAAAAGAGAGCTTGTTGAACTCATTGACAGTAAAAACTATGGACAAGTCACACATTTGTTTGTGAAGAGCTGTTCTGACGCGTTAGCGTCACAGTCCACCTAAACTCCAACTACAGACAAAGAGGGGGAGTGAGAGTGGAGCTGAGGTGAAGCAGGAAGCTAGTGCTGTGATAGGACAACCGGCTGTCAGTCAAAGCGGTCACAAAGCCCATAATTCAGTGTGATTTAAAGTGTGAAT
>JAVQJX010158345.1:0-10097 GCA_036025115.1 Ambassis agassizii
GTGTTTTATTTTGGCACACTGGCCTGTCCTGGGTTTAAACTTTCTATATAACTATCACTTCATTTACCAACAATATCCATGCATGTTCACGTGATGGATATATAGACTCATATCTTTACTTTGCAGATCTACATAGAGAGAGAGAGAGAGAGGTCTATCCAAACATTGCTTTGGGTCCGGTCCGCGTTGTGACTGTGCTTATCATCCAGCATAGCAAACATGAGTAGCCTATTCATTATTCATGTCATTGCAGTTGCCCTGTTATGATACAGTCCTATTTGGAGTGGGCTACCTGATTTGCTCAGCGCGTCCGTCAAAGCAGTGCGTGGCCCTGCGTCGGCTGGCTGTGCGCGCTCATAGGTCGGACCGAGAAGAATCGGAGGGGGAGCAAGCAAAGTGCGCGCCTACGAGACTGCGCGTCGCAAGGAGGGGGAGAGGTCCAGCTGCAAAAAAAAAAAAGGAAGAAAAATACGGCGTGACAATGGCAACATCAAGCATCTTGTAAAAGGCAGATAACAGGCGAGGGGGCGCCGCGAAACGGGAGTTTGAGAGGCGACGGCCCCTGATTGTCCTGAGAAAAGCGGCGACATTAGGACATGCTGGCTGCCCTGTAGCGCGTTTCCTGGAATACGAATTCTTCCGTAATTGAAAATGGAGCGGCGGGGGAGAGGAGAGTCGCGCTGTCTCCATCATTGAGAGGCGCGTCCACCTGCTATTACTGGAGGCCCGGGCTGCTGCTGCTGCTGCTGCTGGTGGCGGCGGGGAGGGTGGGTGGTGGGTGGGGGGGAGACATGCAGGGGAAGTGTTTGCATTTCGGGGAAAAGACGCATCTCTGATACTGTCCAGAGCAGCTGAGAAGGATCCCATTGCGACGGGGGAAAACGCAGTTCGGGCGCACACGCTCTGGAGGTAGGCAGTGAAAACGTTATTATGCTGCTGTTCAGCGTGCCCTGTGTATTTGAATAGGGAGCGAGCTCTGTTAGGTATGCACATGACAGCTTGATTTATACACTGATTTATATCATGATTTTATATCTGATCGGACATTTTTATTCAGAGGGAGAGGACGCACCGTGCATGCGGTGTAGTAGCAGCCCTACCTCCTTGGGACAGCTGTCGTAGCCCACATTCATTCGTCTCTGCTCCATCGATTACCCATTCCCTGCGAAAAATACCGACACTTACCTAAAGCACAGGCTCTCACCTTTTAGCTTAAGGCTCCGACATTCAGCACAAATACAAATGCCACGTGTGGTTGTTCACATTGAAGCCTCTGCTCTGTTTGTGTGTTTTGGAGACGTGCAGTGGCCTGTGGACGTCATTTTGAATCAACGTTATGCATCCTGAGCAGTAGTACTGCCCCAAAATGAATAAGGGGGAATAATCTATAGTCCAAACTGATGAATGATTCATGAATGGGCTATTGAAACCTAATGGGATAACACATCATCTTACTAGCTAGGCCCCTTCACTGTGATACGGTGAATAAATGATTCATAAATGGTTTAGAAGCAACACATTTTTAATATTGGCCTAAACATAGTGATTGCAGAACACACACACACACACACACACACACACACACACACACACACACACACACACACACACACACACACACACACAGGTTCATGTGTGAATGCCTGCACTGTCGGGTCACTAGATCAGTAGCTTACTGTGTCTGTGTGCTCCCCTTTAAGGAGGCTTCATGACAGATGTTTACTGGATGTCCCAGTCAGCCACACGAGTCACAGCCGGATGAGTCTTATATTATAGGATATAATGAGCCGCAGCTTCTGAGCTTGGTTCTTTGGAGGTGTAACTTTGTTTTAAATAATTGGATTCATTTTTAACGAGCTCTGCCCGGCCGATGTTTATTGGAATGCCTTGTAAACAATGGGATTGCTGCTTGCCACAGTTTATGATCTTTAAGGTTTGTTTGGCAGGCTGCTCTTGACTTTTTTTCTTTTTTTCTAGACATGACTTCAGTGTAAACACTACATAATATCAAACTGCAGGAGGTCCAGAGGGCAGCTATAGTGTCTGTCACTGCCCTCTCCTGCTCTAATGTGAAGACAGCAGTGGAAACCAGATGGAAGGCCATGCATTGATTGAGTCAAAGCGAGCCTATAAGAGGGCCAAATTGAGTTGACACGTTGATGTGGGTGTCATTATCATGTGTGTCGGCACAGCGGGCCTGAGGCTATGTGACGTGTGGAGGAGTGGGGAAGGGGGGGGGGGGCGTCCTGCTCCTGGTCTTGTTCCTGGTCTTGTTTGAAGATCACAAATCCGGAAACTATCATAGCTATCATTTAAACTGTGTCTTCTTGGTTGTGTGATGTGCCACCGAGCGTTCCATGGGAAGCACTTGCCATTCATGTTCTGGTCAGTTTCATCGCTTTCATTAAAGTGTTCAGTTTAAATTGGGTGAGAAATTGAGTCCCAATGACACATGTGAGCACCGTGGCTCTGCTCCACAGCAGCAAGGGCAGCGCTGGCAGGTTTCTCTGACCTGCCGTGTTTAAAATGCTATCCGAGCATTATGTTGCAGCAATAAAACCAGCAGCTTGTGTACATAGTCTCTTATCTCCTCCAGTCCATGTGTGCTGTGTGGCTTCTCATCTGCTTCAGCCTTCAGGCACGTGCCTACTGTACCATGTCTCAATTGGGAGAGAGTCTCAATTATACACAATGAACTGATCCTCATCAATCACCCCTGTTCTCATAAGCGTGCCTCATACATGACCATCATGCTTCTGATGAATATTTTATGCCGTGTGTTTTGTGATTACTGTAAAGCAGAATATGCTGCAGTATCACAAATATTTTGTTTACTTAGATGCTGTCCATCAGGATACACGTGAGAGGCATAAGCCTTCAGAAAAGACTTCGCTGTACTGAGCCCCGCTGTGTTTAATGTCTGGACTGCTGCAGTTTTCTCTGCTTAACATTGTTCTGCTACAGAATGGCAGCACCTTTAGTGCTCTCTCTCTCTCTCTCTCTCTCTCTCTCTCTCTCTCTCTGTATGTAGAAGCACACTGAGCCCATCAGGACTGGCCGCATGTTTAAGCACATTGTGTTTGTGTCAGGCCCCTGTACGCAGAGGCCTGCTGTGTCGACCCCAGCCCCACGTCCGGGCTGTGACATGCTGGCTGCGGCCCAGCGGAGGCAGTCTTTCTCTGTGCTTCTGCTTCTGAGTTCTGTAATTAAAGGCAGAGGTAAGTCCAGGGGAGAAGGCTGGGCTCTGATTGCTTTTCATGGCCGCAAGGAGAGAGCTGCAGCGTGTCCTGAGGGACTGAGGCGCTGCTGAGCTCTTTTGCTGCCTGCACAAACCCAGGAAGACACACACATTTGTACTCACACTGGCATGCTCATGTGCACAAATATACTCATTCTGCTACACACATACACAGTGGCTGAGAGAAGCAAAAAATTACATCTGTAGCTGACAGGCAAACTGTGCTAATCTAGTTTAAAGAATGGCTTTTTTTCTTTTTTTTTAGAGAATGTGTGTCAGTGTGAGGCGTGAGGCAGCGCTGTAATGAATTAAAAACAATCACAAAGACATTAAGGGTCTCTCCCTTGATTGGCTGTCCTTCGGCATAGATGGATCAGTTGATGTGTGGCTAAATGTAGATGTAGAGGCGCTTACACAAAATTGTGTGTGTCTGTCTTTCACTGCCATGATAACAGCAGCCAAACTGACGAGGGCAGCTCTGCACTCTGAGGGGCCGGGCAAACACGGACATGCTCACATATAGGATCAGAGTGGCCCCCAGTGCTTTTTAAAAAAGATGAGAAAAATGGCCTCTCCTCTTCCTGTGGATTCATTCATGACAGCTTGCTGCTTAAAGTACACCGAGGGTTTAAACCATCACCCTCGCCTTACAAGTCCTATCAGAGAAATTCCTGTGGAAGGTTTAAAAAAAAAAAAAAAAACAGAAAAGACAGCTTTTTAGATGCCAATGTTTTTTCACCGTGTTCATGAATTAGTTCTGCCAGGATAATTAAAGTAATGCATCAGGATTTCAGCCATTAACAAATAAAAGTCCAATTAAACCGGGCTCTATTAAACCACTTTCCGCATTGCCTACTTGATCTCAATATGTAGGCTGGTGGCCGCTGGGACCATGAGCATGCAGGCTTGACGTTCATAGCTCATTTCCTGCTTCCACATCAGGCCCTTATATTGCAGATGGATAGATAATGTGAAATTTCCCCTGTTCTGCCTGCGTCCTCCTGGGCCCCCTTGTATTTCAGCTCGTGGGATTTTTGAAACAGATAGTGAGATGTGATGCTGGGAAATTTGAGAAGGAGCTGAAAGAGTTGGAGATTTTAATACAGTGGACACAGGTGCACTGACATGAATGGTGTGAAAGCAGCATATTCACAACATGACTCGGGAGGGAGGAAGCTATATGACAGGGCTGGATTTTAATTGGTTTCACACAGTGTGTTTCTATGTATTGTTCCCTTTGTAATGACACACACAGTGACAATAACAGCTCTAGTTTTTTTGTTATATAATAACACTAATAGATTCCCCTTGTCTACAATGCCCCCTGTCTAATTTGAACACGTTTCCTTTTTTTTTTTCTTTCTTCTTCTTACATTCCTCGTCTTGGTGCTGTAGGAGCTCCATATTCATGTTATGCTGGACGTGCATGCTGTCACGTCAAACAGTAGAATAATAAGTCACCTTCATTAGCCTTATTTCTGATTCGGTGCAGTTGGATGTTGTGAGATGAAATAAAGTAAAACGTATGGGTAGGATGTGAGTGTGAAAGAAGGAGAGAAAAAAACAGAGGAGCTGCACAGGAGAGGGGGCTGGACATGGTGGGAAGATTAGAGGAAGGTGCTGGACAGACAGAGGGGACAGGAAAAAAGAGAGAGACATAGTTACTGTTGGTGGTGGGGGTTCAGGGTGCGTCTTTCCAGTACAGCCAGTTGGAACAAACAAGCGGTCATGAGACAGACTGTGTTGTTTCTAATGGCAGAGAAGCTCGCTGTGCCCTGGATGTTTCCCTGCACCTTTCATTTTCTAAATGCTGTTTTGTCTGTTCACCACTTAACAAGCCACCAGTGCCTCAGAAAGAAACCATGCTTTATTTGCTGCTGTACATAATTACCAGCCATTTAAGACAGGCTTGTTTGCTACTCTAAACGATGTTGTGAATTTATGTACAAATAAGAGACAGGCTATATTTTGCTGTAAATCTCTTGCAGCACACACAGTTGAGTGTTTAAAATTTATGGCATTTGCCACATAAGATTTGTTGTCATTTATTTCCCTTTAATTGTGCCGCTGTTTTGTGGGAAGCTGAGCCATTTGCGACCTAATCAAACATTTGTGGTAATTGAACGGAATGGCTATTTTATTATACGTTGTGGTTGATGCACTGAACAGAGTGACAAAAGCCTGTTGCAGCAGTCCTCCTGTCAGATGCAGTCAGCTGATGAATAGCGCTTTACTTTTCATTTACAAAAGCACGCCAGAGGCAAAAACATAATCCATGTGCGACACATCTAAGCAGAAGTCAAATGAGAAATATTTTTGAATATCTTAACACAGGGGATGTGAATTGAATTGCATACATGAATTTCAAGTTGGATCTGACCCTGATCTGTTGGATGATGTTGCTGATGATACAACAGCATGACTGCTATTCTACTATGGGTAATAATTATAATCATTCACAGCTAGTGGTCCTTGTCA
This sequence comes from Ambassis agassizii, assembly GCA_036025115.1. Taxonomy (NCBI): domain Eukaryota; kingdom Metazoa; phylum Chordata; class Actinopteri; family Ambassidae; genus Ambassis; species Ambassis agassizii. Next base: position 5,717 of record JAVQJX010158345.1, read on the forward strand.
CATGGGGCACAATGGAAATAATAATTAGGACTTCTCATTTGGAATGCATCGCAGGAGAGTGTATGACGAGTGCACTGTGTCTCTTTGACGTCTAGGATGTACAGCTGTGTGTATACTTGCTTGTTTCTCTGTGTGTGTGTGTGTTGGCTGCAGCACGCGTCACTAAGAATTTCTGCTGGCTCTGGGTTTCCTTCAGCTTTGTGACTCCTGTTATTTCTCACATTCCCACACACACACACACACACAAACACACTGTATATTTTACATTATGACAGTGACCCAGTCTTTGCTGTCATAAACAAGTAACTAATTGTAGCATTAAAAAAGACTTGAAGGGTCAGGGTGACGAGCGGCTTCACATTTATTCTGGGCTCAGCCCTGACAGCAACGTTCAGTGACGTACCGAAGTCATGCACAAATAGACATTTTTCAACACACTATCTCTCAGTGCTCTTCTAACCCATTTCCCCAAGTCATCCTTCAGCAGTACTGTCAGAATGCAGCCCACATATATCACAGCAGAGCCAGTAAAATGCTCTCCACAAGGAGTCAAATATGCACCTCAGTGTAGCCGCTGCTGATAAAAGAGCTAATTCATCATTTAGTCACACAAAGCCTCAGAGAATCTTTGTAACATGTTGTATACTGTTTGAATTTCCAAGCTTTCTCTGTGTTTTTTTTTTATCTGTGGAATAAAGCGCCACATTTATTTTTCAATGTTTTGCATGCAGTATTTGATTTTGTTTGGCATTTTAATTTTACATCACTGCATTGTATAAATCTGCTGGTTCTTTGATGTGGAAAACTAAGAATTTAGTCAGAAGATTATGTAAATATTTCATGTTTGCAGCCTGTTTAAGAGCTCTGCTTGTCACTTTGCTTTGGTTATCAGTTGCAGTTTGGTTTAGTCATCAAAAATACTTGGTTAAGTGTAGAAATAGATCATGGTTTCAGTTAAACAGACCCTTTCACATGGCTTTTGTTTTGAGGAAACGCTGTCTCACTTGAGCCCAGGTATTGCCTCTCGTTTTTTGATTAAATTCTTAATTGTTATATTGCAGTCAGTTAAAACGGTATATATACAGTTTCATTGGTGCACCTAAAACAGAAGTTCAGAAGAAGGGAGATGTTTGCTGGACTTTTCGTGGTCAAATCTAACCTAGTGACAGACTGGAAGCTATGAAAATGCTACAAAAGAAAAGAGAGAAAACAAAAAGTGACATGAAACTAAACTCTAAAAGAAAAAAAACGAAATCACAGCCCTGCTTCTAACCTCCAAATATAGAGTTGTGTCTGCCTTTGTACTGATACTGGTAGACACAGGCTAATTGTGTGTGCCCAAAAACATCTCACAAAGTAGCGCTTCGTCATGTTTTATGTTGTTAGACTGAGCTGCAACACACTTTTTAACTGTAACTATATCATTTTCAAATGCTGAACTGGACTGTTATGATATTATTTTGATTTCATGCATTTTAATGCATTTACCAGTATGTACAGTGTTTACTTGATGAGCACATCTACAGCAGTAATTAGAGAAAATAAAGAAGGTGCTGTCCAGTTGTGCTGTTTCCATTCTGAGCTCTTTATGCTGTCTCTATCACCGCTCTGTTTCTGTCACTATGGGCTAAATACTTTGGGAGCGGCACAGGACCAGGTATTTTCCTTTTATATTCAAATGACGTTGTGTATAACCTGCTCCTTTGAGATCTGTCTCTGAGGCATGTGTGAGTGTGTATGTGCTCAAAAGTGTACTTTTATGCAGGTAATTCCATTGAGAGAAAGACTCTGTCAGTAGAGCTAGTGTAAAGTCGGCATGCATTCCTTATAGCCATATGATCTAATGGGTTTAAAAACTGCTATCAAAGATGTATGCTGCTGCAGTGTTTTGGCTTGAGTGATGAGGCCTCTGGAGGGGTTGTGTATCAGTGTAGAATGTGCATATGTGGACCGTACTCTATATATGTGTGTGTGTATGCATATGAATGATCTGTTTTAGGGTCAGCCAGTGTTTTCATAATCTCTCCTTGCTGACTATTAATCCCCAGGTACTGTGAATGTACCTGGACTTAGTGACCTGTCAGAAAATTAGCAATAACAAACACTGTAGCACACCGTCTGCATCTCTCTCTGTTATGCTCTTACAAATCTGCCCACGACTACTAAGACTCCACCGTGAATGCAGTGACAGTCTGCCAAGCATTTGGAATGAATGTGTACGTACGTACATGCACGTGCTTATTTGGCCCCATGAGCTTTTATGTGGGCATGGAAGTTTGTTTGTGTGTGAACGAGTTGGCCAGTATCCATATAATAATAAAAATAATAATAATAATAATAATAAACCGTTTTTCATGATATAATGTGAAAAAGCGTACACAGTTTTGAGGTAACATTTAACAAGAAACATATATTCAGAGGACAGAGGTGCCATTGTTGGAATAAAAGCAAAACATTTTGTAACAGTTTACACTTTGACTCCATCTCTAGAGGCATTACAAAATGTTAATTTAAGTTCCCATTATGAGATGTATTTAAGTGGGGCTAAGAATTAATTCCATTATTCTTGGAGGCAGCTGAGGCTTCTGTATCCGTCGAGACAGTTTTCTCCTCTCTCCAGAGACCTGTGGGTTTCCCATCACTTTTAAAATCAATTACCTTTCTACCTCCCTCGCCTCTCCAACTCTCTCTAAGTACTCTTGTCATATTCTTCATTAGGAAACCCACCACTTCACCTATAGCTCACTATGAACACCTTAACTGGAACTCTGTGTATTTTTAAGTGTTCATGACACATTTGAGTGTCTCTTTGATTTATTCATATGTCTTACACAGTACTGTAAGTGTAGACCTAGCCTGCTTTTCACAGTAACGTCGCTGCCTCGGATATAAATAGGAAGACAATCTGTGGCTAGGTAAGACCTGTTAGTCCAATGTGTCACTAAAGACACAACAAAGGCCTTGCTGTAGTGCTGCCAAGGAGTGTCTGCAGTCCTTGGGAGTGATCATGTTATTCTCCCTTGTGCGCCATCTCACAAACATCTCACTGCACTAACTGTGGGGAATAAGCATGGATGGGCTTGACGGCTGCTTCCTATTTTAGTCATCGGCAGGTAGGCGGATGAGTTGAACTGTGGAGGATCTCTGTGCAGCGAAGTCTTTGTCTAATTAGTTTGTCTAATTATGTCTTTGTGCTGGAAATTTCTCAAATTAGTGGTATCGTGCAGAATGTGAGTATGCTCATTATGGTTGTCATGAGAATTGTTGCGGCAATTGGAAAGGAGAGGAGAAAAGGGAGAGGGAGCGAAGGAGTGTCACTGGACCCAAAAAGCTCTCCGTGGTCTCAGTCCCTCTATCATATACAAATATCTTGTAATGGGAGCTGCAGCACCCAGCTCTGTCCCAGGGAGTCACAGGGAAAATGTTGCCTTTTGCCAGTGAAACACCTCCCTCTCCTCCCTGTGTGCAGGGGCTGCACCTATTTGTTGCAGACCACAAAAAGGTCCCCTTTGATTTTCCTTCTTTGTGTGTCAGCTGCGAGGGATGTCACAGCATCATGTAGGCATGTAAGCATCTCACATGTAGGCACTTTTTTTTCCTTCCTCCTTGCAAGTTGCCACAGCATCAGAGATGAAGACCCCCACCCCACCCCCACATCCTCATCCTCTTCTGGTGACCAAGCAAGGAGAATACAACCTGGATCACCTGCTTCTTCGCTCTCTTTCTTTCCTTCCATCTTTCTCTCATCCTCCCTTTCACTCCATCCCTATCTCTCTCTCTCTCTCTCCTTCCCCCCACTCCTGGACCTGCAGTAATTGGTATTCCGAGTGGCAGCTGGGATCCATACAAACATAGCAGACAGAGGGAGAGAGCAACCGAGGCAAAATGTGTGTGTGTGTGTGTGTGAGAGAGAGAGAGCGAGAGAAAGAGAAAGACATGGAGGCAGAGAGAAAGAGAAAGCCAGCAAGTCAATACGCTGGTTCATTAGAGCACTGAGTCACAGTGGCCGCTGCCTCGTTTGTTTGTGTTTGTCCAATACTCTGTCTTAAGCAGAGCCCACCGCCTCTGTCCGTAAACCTGACAGCAAGACACCCCGGGCTGCCTGGCTGCCTGTGATAGGGGCCTTTCTGTGCCTGTGAGTATTTAGACATACCGCCTTATGAAATAATTACTAAATCAATACCTCAGAATTATAGCAAAGCAATGCTTTTTTTTCTCGTGATTCATGCCAACCCAGTGCAGGTTTATGGCTAGAGTTTGAAAATTTGGCATGATATGTACATTTGCTGTTATCCATGACTGATTATGTGTCAGCCATATGTGATATTTTTGACTGGATTAATCTTAAGTGTTGATGAGACACGCAGTGACAAGAAATAGC
>JAVQJX010158349.1:0-12864 GCA_036025115.1 Ambassis agassizii
CCAGAGAAATATCCCTGTCTTTTGACCACACACATTCAGCCTGGCACATCAACCTAGTTACTAAAAATGTAAATGCAAGGTAAGAGTAATCTCATTTACACAAGGCAATTTAATCCATGTAAATCCAAATAGCCGCTGAAGAGCTCTCATAGGTTTTAAGTGCCTTCAGCAGCTGTATGCCTTTTCTAAACAGCTTTATGAGACTGGCGGAAAACAATCAAAAGACAAAAAAAAAAAAAAAAAAATTCCACGGGAAAACTGACTTCCATTTCTACAAGTAAGACCTTATGGTCTGCATGCATACACACACAAAGACTCATTGCCACTGCCAGTTATGTCCACCAACAACAAGCCCTGTCTGTCAGACAGTATTATTCAATATGCCTTATCCTAGTGTTTGGCTTTCTTAATGCCCAAAACAAAACAACAGCATGCTATAGCAACGTCAATGTGATCCTGTGACAGATCTGAAGTAACACAAACACAGCCGAACTTAAAGTAAATTATCCCTGCGTGATGAGTCGACCACGTCCGTCACTGTGAATCGCTCAGCTCTCCTCTAAAGCAAAGCAGATGCCATCAGGGCCGGCAGAGTGAAAAGGACACTTCATACCAGTATGATAAAAACAACAGAGCTTTTCATATGAACAAAAATTATGTGTTTGGGATTTTTCTTTTTCTTTTTCTTGGAGCGATCCAAATTGTTGTCCAGAGGAGTATGATGCACTGTGGCTGCAACATCACAATGATCTTTCCACATGAAACATCATTTACTGCAAGCAAAAAGTCTGAACTAAGCTGACACACCCTTCTAAGTAACAAAAAGAGGAGAGTGTATTTAAAATCTGACAGGATACAACGCAATTCTAATGGCACTTGAGATTGTTCGACAACTGAAAGGGCATGGCTTACTCACCATTCTCTGTTACTAAATGTAATTCACACTGATCCTCGTGTGTTTGGTAAAGTAACTTGCATGACCTTCTCCCTTAACTAATCTTAAAGTCTTTAACATGTGCTAGACACATCTGCACATATCCCGTATCCCAAACATCAGAAGAATGGATCATTACACAACTTTGGTACATATCTTAATCAAGAATTTACATGTAATGAATACAAAGCCTGTTAAGGATGCTCATATTACTATATAAAAGTCTGTAATCAGGGATTTAAATATAATAAATAAAAAAAGTGTGACACTTGTACTACAAATTGTGTTACTTCAGCAGCAGGGATAACAGTAAAACGAGGGGGGTTCAGTTGCTAATGAAAAAGGAGATAAAAACAAAAGAAAACTGTGTGTGTGAGCATGCTGGTAGTGTTGGTTTAAGCCAGCTAACACATCCCTTAGGGCTACTGATTCTTGCTGGTGTTAAACAGAGCCCAACTCTGAGGGTAACTGGGAGTATTTGATCTGGAAGTTTCCACTGACCCAGGGCTCCTTCTGACGCTCTCCCCTGGTTATGCAAATGTCTGGATGGGTCTCCCTCACTGTGGGCCGGTCTTAATGACTCTCAGAATGGAGGGGAGCAGCAAAAACAAGTCTCCTTGGTGGGTATCTTGTTAAATTAAAGACACGGGGCCACTCAGGGAATGGTTTGCCAGCCTCTGAACTACTGAAGGACTGCAGCAGGAAAGTCAAGAAAAACAGCTTTGCTGAATAAACAACAGCGGGAGCTCGACTCGAGGTGGGTTATCTGATACAAACAGGCAAATGAATATGCAAAAACAATGGTGCCAGTTTCACAAAACAAACATATGTTGATTAGTTTGCAAAGCATGAAAGTCATCAGACTGTATAAACTAGATTTTTTTCACCATTTGTATAAATTTGGATAAATCAAGAAGAATGTGTATGAATTTAAGGTATATGTGGGGCTGGGTAGGTCAGAAATGTGTGGGCAAGTGTAAGTGTAGCGGAGGAGGTCGGTCAAGTATGTCCAATCTGTATTTGCGTATAGGCAGGTAGAAAACAAAGTAAGTGGGAGTGCATACGATCATTCTTCTTTCATACACACGCATGCTGACAGACACACAAACCACTGCAGTCTGAAAACTACTTGTAAGCACACACCACAAGACTCTCTTCCCTCCTCCATCTCTCTTATTCTAATCTCAAACTAATCTTTTCTCATTCTTACCTCCCCAAACCAACTCATATTTCACCACCCGTATCTTTACATTTTCTATTATCCACTACTGAAAAATGTGACCAATACAGCCACTGTTTTGAAATAAAATATGAATCATCTTAGATAAAGATATGATGTGGTTATTATTTATTTATTATATATACGTTTGTTTGTTTTTTTAATTCCATTAGCCGTCTGTGGCCTGTGTTTTCTCTAAAATAAGTTATTCTTTCCCCCAACTTGCTGACAGAAATGTCAGCAGTGCAACTAATTTTTCTCTATTTTCCCTGCTAAAATAAGAAGAAGCAAGGTCTGCTGACCAGCTAGCGGTGTCTGATCAGATTGGGACACCCAGAATGTAATACAGTGTGCGCACACACACACACACACACACACAAAGTCCTTGTATCTACAACTCTGCCAGATATATATAATAGAGAAAGAAATAGGAAATATGAAGCCTTCAGCCATAGCGCAGCAGCATTACATATGAGGGAAGATCCCATCGGTCCGGCTCTGTATTTAGTATTTCTCGTGAGTAATCTTTTGTCATTTTATCACAAGAAATGAAATAATGGGGCAATCCTCTAATGAAAAATGAGCCAGTTTCTGTGGTACAGGAGAGACCAAGAGACAAAAAGGAGAGAAAGAGGTTCTGAATTTAAAGCTTTCAGGGAAAGCAAACGCCTCTATCCTACACAGCAAAGCGGTAAGGTGCAAATCCTTAATTAGGCTAAATTACACATGAAACTAGTATGAAAGATGAGAGCAGAAGTGCACTGTTAGAAAAAGAGTACGTAATAGAATATCTGGAAGGACATTTTTTCAGGCTTCTGTCAGGTATTTTTTAATTTTTTTGATTACTTTCATAACACATTGAGGACTTTTTATTTTTTTAATTGAAGTAAAATGATATATTTTGGCACATGGCTATTTTATTTTAATCCTTAACAATGGCAGATTTTGTGCAAATTACTAATGTGAAAACAGTAATCCAAGCTGTCAGATAGATTTGGGAGAAGTAGCAAAAAGTTACAATTTCTTCAACACCATAGTCAGACAGTACTTGACTAAAAATGTCTCTTTATGATTTTTGGTCTTGATATATCAAATGTCCATCAATGATTAACTCCGGCTTCTCCTGCTCTTTGTTAACGATCACATCAATCAGTGGTGATGTCAGAGGGGATGATCAAGTGCAGTCAAAATAAAATACATAACTTGATCCAGATTCACATGAAGGACAGAGGTGGGAAGATCAGTGGTTAGAAAAATAAATATAGTGAAAAGCAAAACCCTACAGTGACTTTAAAACTACTCTGCAATATGTAAAAGCATTTAAATACCCTTTTTGTACTTGCACTTTTGTGCATCTTAAAAGCAAAAAAAATTCAAGCAAGATTTTAGTTATTTATCCCTTCGCGGAGGAAACACACACACATCAAGTCTCTATTACTCTTTCATCTTCTTCAATTGTGTATGTGCCCATGCATGTCTGCATGCGTGCAACTGCTGTTAAAAGTACGTGTGACAGACAGCCTCTCCCTCTATGCATCTGTGTTTAATTAAAGGCAGAGTTTCGGCATCCCAAGCCACTGCTGCAGCACATCCACATACACACACACAGGCGCGTACAGAGCAACTGAGCAAGCAAGGGAGGGAGGCTGGCCCTAATGTGCATAATTAACTTAACCCCCATCACTTGACTTTAAAAGGGCTGTTTGGAGGACTGAGCCAGGCAAATGGAGGCTGGGAGAGTGGTCCTTTATGTCTAAAATATTCATTACTGCATTTCAGAGTATTTTCAAGCATCCTCTGATTTTTGTTTTTTCTCGTTCAGGAGGACAGATTGTTGCCAAGCACCTCTGAGACGACAGGAGGGACTAGAGGGAAATGGGACGAGTCACCATTTCAAATAACAGACACACTACAATAGACAAACCTGAAAGTATCTCATGTGGTTACACTTTTCTCCTACAGACTTTGTAACAGGAGAAGAGAGTTAGTCTTTGCATGTGAAACACAATGTATACTGGCCAAGAGAGCCTGTCATGACTGCAGCTGAAGAAGAGTTGAGAGTAGGAAGGAGGACGGGAACAGGAGTGACTGGCCAAGAAAATCCCTCACCCTCCAGCTTAGTCCTTTTCCTCCTCCTCTTTCTCTATTTCCTCCTCCTCCTGCTGTGCCAGTACTGACTGCTACCAGCCACACACTTCACCTCCCATCAGGGTCATGGCACCAGCAAAAAGGTCAGCTCGCCGACAGCTGATTGGCCAGGATGGCTCCGGTCGGCAGCCAGTAGCCAATGGGCACCCTGACGCACCTGATGTGACACAGAATGCTCCGAGCATCCTCGCTGCACAACAGGCAAGGGAGGATAGGCAGAGTGAAAACAACAGAGCATGCAGCACTATTGTAAAAGAGAAACAAGAACAGACTGTCCAGTCCTGCAGCGATGTGAGAAGCAAAAATTGAAAAGTTTATTAAGTGGCTTTTTAATATTCAAAGCTTGATCTGAAAATATGGTGATGTGCAAAGTCATACTTTAAATCCGCATAAGTAGCAATGCTGTAGAGATAGAACTTTAGTGAGGGATGAATTAGACCTCACAGCTGCAGCTGCTGGACCAACTCCTGAGGTCACCTGCAGGCCACCAGCATCAATTGTTGCTAATGAAGTATCAAACTGACTATGCATGGAATACTGCAGATAATAACACAGAAATGGCGGAAACTGTTCATACCTCACTCAGTGAAGAAAATCTAGCCATGCTATGACAAGAAGTCTACCTAGCAAACTGATGTCCATATTTTGCTGAAGAAACCACAAGCCTTTAACTAAGGAAAAGCATGACAAGTCTATTGAGAAAATTAAAATGGATATATTCATATTTCTGTGTATTAAGCAGTGGGAGATGCATATTCATAATTGTCCACTTGCTAATTATCTAGTAACCAGAGTGTGTGACTGTGTGTATGTGTGTGTGCATGTGGTTATTTAATGGGCAATTAGCTGAGATAAGAAACTAATAAGCGCTGTACCTCAAACACTGCCTTCTATTACAGTGAGTCTACAAATGTATCTGAGAAAAAAATCATGTGGACAAAAAAAAAAAACAAGATGCTGGAGTAAGTCAAAACCACACACACACACAGAGACTGAGCAGGGCTATAAAAAGTGCAAAGGGCCAAACTGCAGGGTTGTCTGAGTGTATGTGTGCGTACGCGTGAGTGTGTGTGTGTGTGTGTGTGTGTGTGCCTGGCGGCGAAGCTGTTCATGTGGCTCACACTGGAACAGATCAAAGGAGACGCATCATTTTTGGGCATGTGTGCACCAGCAAGTCCCCCCCCCCTCCCAACCCTGCACATCCACATCCTCCGCCCCTCTATAATAGAACAGAATAAGAACCAGCAGATCCATCGTCAGTGGCTGATGTGGACGGACAAGAGCAGGAAATGGATTTGGAAACCTCCTCCAGCGCTCTGTCACATTTCCTTGCACTCTGTTGCTGACAAACAAGACGCATCACCGTTCTGTTTGACCGCCCCCTTCGCAGTCTTTTTCCCTTCTCCCTCTCTCACAAGTATTTGACTTATGTAGGAAATGTGGGTGGAGTTAACTACTGCTGCTGCCTCTGCTGTTGTTGTTGTTGTGCCCTTGAGCACACATGCCAACCTGAACAAGTTAATGTCCGGCTGAGTAAATGCTATGATTTGTTTGGGAGTGCTGGGTGGGCTAGTGGGTAGCTGTATATGTGTACTGTGTGTGCAGCCATGTCAGTCACATATTTAATGTGGAGTTTAACTTTCCACTGTCAAATTCTGTCTCATATTTATAAATTCTTGATTTAGACCACAATTAGTTGACTACCTGTCCAAAAGAAAAATAACATTCTTTCTGATTATCAATTGAAGTAAAATTATACACCAACAATTGAATTAATCAATTTACCAATAATGAAAATAATAATGTGGCAAACCTATCATCAAATACGATATTCTATTAAATTAATCTGTGTACAAGTGTCATTCCCTGAAATCATGTAATCATGTGTGGGAGCTTTTTTCTCTTTTCCTTTTAAATCTGCCAACGCTACACGGTACAGCAGCCTACAAAGCTCCTCCCATTTCATACACACACCAGCATCCGCTCACCACTGCTCTGCCACTGTAACGCAGTGCTAATATTTGCCTGGCTCACTTCTAATACACATCAGCATCAGGAGTGTGTTTTCACTGTGCTGTCGCAAGCCAGAGAAAATATTTGCCTCCCTCACTGCTCCTCCCCCCCCCCCCCCTCTTCTTAAAAATACCACCACCCCCCCCCCCCCCCCCAAGCCACCACCACCCCTAGCCCCTTCAACTTTCTACAGACACACACACACCTACAGCCTCCCCCTTGATAGATAAATGGGGAGTGGATTTGCTTAGCAAATTGTTGTGCCACCTAAAACGACAAGACTTGTGTGGTAAAGATGCATGTAAATAGTTGACGGGCAGAAAATGATTTTCCATGAGCACTGGCTATTAGACTAGATCTCTCCAGCGTGGATATAGTGTTATTGGAAGGGAAACCCAACACGGCTGAACAGACACACTCTCTAACCAGTGCACTGAGGTGTATGGTCCACCAAGGCATTACCTCCTCACACAGGAACACAGACATATGCTTTAACACTCCACAAATTGTGTGTTTAGCTTCTCATTTTTCCTCTGGCTTGTGAAACACCATGACATTGTGGAGCCAGCCCCATTAAGGTAGAGCTTTAAAGCAAACATTACAGTGTCATCACACCACTTCAGACCTCCCCACTCACCAAATATCAAAGCCAGAAGAGCTGTCAAAAGCCTATATTAATCAATTTCAAACTGAACAGAAAATTGTTTCCTACTCTCTCCACCCTAACAGCTCTGATTTAGAGCAATCTCAAAACCTCTGGAAAAAGAATTCACCTCTGAAACTCCAGAGTGAGAGCAGGAAAAGAAGGGAAAGAAAGAAGAAAAGAAAAAAGTCAGGGTCTAATTAGGAGTAATTACAGCCTTTTCATTTCCAACATGATGAAATAATTTGATTCTTTTTAAAGACGGGGGTCTGGTTTGCCTCAACACAGACAAAGCGCCCCTACGTCGAGAGTTGAGAGCTGTAGCAGGACAATGGCAGTCCTTCTGAGAGCTGAGCGTCACACCGGCCCATAAATCATGCCAAAGGTAGGCTTCAGACACAGCTATTTGACTGTGCCTCGCTGATGGCCGCCATACAGGGGTGACCCACATTAGTGAGATAAAATAAATATGGGCAATGGCAGCGTTGAGATGGAGGGGAAGTGACATGTTAGAAGGAGAAAGGGGACATACGTCACCACAAAACACTTTGGCTTGAACAGACATCCATAGCACATCGATAAAGGGGCATGTTTTTCCAATTCACTCTGTGGCTATGAAGTAAGAAACAAAAATGTATTTTGTTTCATCTGGAGGAACTACTCCTATAAGGATGGAAATAATCAAATACTCTTTGGTGAACAGTAGAGAAAGGTCTAATAGACGAGGGTAGTGTTTGAAAGTGACGAAGATGGAGCAAGCATGAAAATGTTTCATCTGCAAGAAGAGACAAGTAGGGAGGGTACAGTTAGAGAAGAAAAGAGAGGAAAGAAGAAGAGGGAAGCTGGGGCATAATTACAAGTAAAATGCAGAGAAATTAGCATAAAGAATAAGGGCTTCTAGTTTGTCTCTCTCTTAGGCATCCTCCCAGAGGTTCTCCCATTGGAAGAGCTAAGGTAAGAAACAACTTGGGCTAACTTCGACTCCTTTTCATCTTACTAAGGACACAGCACATTTAGGGCTTTCACAGCTTAAAAGGCCTCCTTAATCAACACCAACTCTTTCATGTGTTCAGCAATAAAGAGAAAAGATTCCTGTTTCCAAAGGCTAACAAGAAGAGTAGTGAGAGTGTCTTGACTCAACTTCTAAACTGAAGATTGGTGGAGCGCTGAACAAACAAGAAGGGAGAAATCCCACTGCATCAAGTGTGTTTAGAAAAAATGTATCAGTCCAGTTGTTTACAAGAGCAGAAAATATTCTCATACATCCTCCTGGACACACACAGCTTCAATTATTTCAGTCTGCATCTGCAATACCGCCACTTCCTACCGAAGCCAAAGGTCTTTAAAAATAGCTAACAAATATGTAGTTTCATTAAAATAAAAGGTCAAAAGAGAATCCTAAAACAGCTGGCCACTGTAGATTTTAGCAAACATTACTCAAACAGGAGGAAATGGCGTATTTGGGAATGTTTTTCAGCGATGGATTCGGAGTGCTAACAAGTATTTACAGTAGTGTATGGAATAACTCAAAATGAGCTATAGTTCCCATGGTCTTTATGAGGAAAGATTGACTCAGTACATCAGTGAGCCTCATTCATGTGTTTTTAATAGTTATGGGACTTGGAAAAAAGGAAGGGAAAAGTTGTTAGTCTGTTCAAATCATTGTTGGTTTTAGTCTTTTTTATGGGATTTGCTAACAATAAGAAAATATCATCAGACATGCTTTTAACCAAAGGAGACTGACTGGGCCTTGACTGAGAGGCCAAGTGGAGAAGTTGAACCAGCAATTCCGCTCAGCATCAGCACTCTGCCTACAGCCAGCTTGGAGCAATCTCCAACTCTGCCTGCAGATCAATGGACCTGCAGTGCTCCCTCGGGCCCAGGGGCCAAAGGGTGGTCCGCCGTGTCCCTAGAGGTGTGCTTCTACTGGTGTAAATGCCACAAAAGTCAAAAGAGTTAATTGCTATCTTTCTGTGTATCAATGAAAGCAAGTGAGCTCTGTCAATCTCAACACACAGGGAGTAGATGATAATGTTTAGAGCTTTAAGCTTTATTCTAGGCTGACAAAAATCTAATTATACATTCTTAAGTGTCACTGTTTCAAATCGTAGCTTCATCTGTCCTTTCCCTCTCTCCTCCTGCAGTTTGCCCATGTTCATCTTGCACTGTCAAGATGTTCTAGCCTGTTCATCTTGCTACATTAATTTTTCTCCAGTTTGCAGAAATATGTGCAGATGTGAAAATCTGTCATCAACGGTTAGACTGTTTGGCCTTTAGTTGCCTCATTCTCTGCAGGTTCTAGTCAAAACCTGGAATCACTGAACAGAAATCTGTTGTATGAAAAGTGATTTTTGCCTGCAAGATGATGTTTGACTTTTGTCAGGACAATATACCCCTTGTCTGCACAGCTTCACATTTATCTATGTGTATGTGTGTGGGTGGTGGGGGGATCCACACATGTCTGTGTGTATCTGTGTCTGATTCCAAGAGAACCGGAAAATAAAAGCAACGGAGATGATGGAGGTCAGAGCCCCCTTTCATGCTTACAATCATAGCAGAGGCCCCATTGGGTGTGTAAAGCCGAGCTGAGCATCTGTCTGTCTCTTTTCTCCTTTCCAAACCACACACACACACAGACAGGCTGAGATATAGACATAACTACCCGCGCAGGCCTTCCCTTCCTTTCCTCCCCGTCCACCTGGCCGTTTGATGATGCCTCACTCGCTCATGACAACGCATCGATTTTACTTCTAGCCGCTGTGTAAGCCGTCCGCCTGGAGGAATCCATTAGGGCCAAACAGTTCTCATCCTCCCATTGAGTGACAGCCATGACAGCCCCCCCACCCCCAATTGCCTCATTGCAGACTGACAGCCCTGCACTCAAACGGGCCTTTTTCACAGCAGCTCTAATAGTTTAAAACGCTCACCATTACCAGACACAGACACATGGGGGCCAGACAGTGGCCAAGAAAGGTGAATGGTGTTGGCGGTAAGGTTATTTGGCAGGCCAGCCTCTACTAACATCCACAACTCCTCCCCTCTCGTGCATGCTTGCATCCAATGATGCCTATCATTTTCTAACAGCTGCTATCTGGAGAAGCTCTCACGTGGGGAAATCCTTGATCTTTAGATCAACCTGCCCTGCATTTTCAATAGAAAACTAACTGACATAAATAGTACTATTCAGACACTCCACCAGTGAGAGGTAAACCACTGACAGCTGTAACAGTGAGACGTTTATTCAACGTTTTTGACCGTGACCCACAGGATCAGCTTACACATTTGGCAAATTGTGCTTCCCAAGGCTACTATAGAAGATATGAATACCCCCAATGTGAGCAACAAGCTTGGTGCTTTTCAAAGAGTTTGAAGTGTATGAGTATAATCTGTGAGTGATTGTATGTGTGATTAGGGTGAATATTACATGTAACCACTGCTATATCTGTATGTGTGTGGTGACCACATTTACAAGTTGCAGCCAGGTCCAGCAGGGTTAAGGCCGGAGCATATGGGTGATTGGGTACAGAGCTGGAGGAGGTATAAATGCTAGTTTTCACACCCTGGTGCATACTGTTCATGCTTGATGTTTCAGCTTTGGAATAGTCCAGTGGAAATATGGACATTGTGTGGGCAGCAATCTTATTTTTAAAATTTAGAAGGAGTCCCACACAAGCAGGAAAACAAGAGGAAAGACTACTGCTACTGTGAGTAAACTGAATCCTCCACATAGCATGTGCACTGAAAACGATTTAATGAAGTAGAATGCTTGTTTTGATTTTGTACATATGTGTAAATAATGTCCTGATTTTTCTTTTTACAACACCACTACAAGATGCCAAGACTTTGAAAGTTACACACTTCATTGTGTTTCTACCTGAGCTGTATGCCACCAGGCTTTACCAAAGATTTTCTACAGCGCATGTTCTCCATCTCAACAGCCACTCAGGAAGAAAAAGCATGACCTCACATAAAATGACCCGGGGAGGAAATTCAAGTGTCAGACACACACAGAAATATGCCTGAAAAGACAGAAAAAAGGAGGGGGAACACTGAACAAGTACCCAGTGATTAATTAGCCAATAATTAAGTCACGGGGTAATATGCATTTTTCAATTAATTAAACCTTGCCTTGCACCATAAATCAAGCGAAACTGTCATTGTTTCAAAAATTAAATATATACATTTCCAAGCAATAATACTGTTGATTGCAGCACTGCAGGGCTCATCAGGGAGGGAAGGCATGACATGTGTGTGGCAGGCATTGACTCAGTCCAATGCCCCAAAACCTTTGACAGGCCCACGAGTCAAGGCAGCCAACATGCCGGAGGCCTCCACCAGTCAGACTTTGCATCACACACCTCCTGCTTTCTGCACAGGACATCGCCAATGTGTGTGAACAGCATTTTCTACAAGAATATTTATACACACATACATAAAGAATTACTTAGCATGTTCTTACTATAAAAAGATGTTTTTCACGGATACAGTTTATCACAAAATGACAGACCATCATGCATCTAGTAGGCCTGTTCACGCAAAGTGACATAATATCTTTGTTTGCTTTCATTGCTCACAAAGGAAATTCATTACCTCACATTTACAAATGCAGGAGCCAATAGATGCAATCATTATCCAAAATATATTGTTTGTCACTGATGGCAAATGATGGTATATTTTTTTCCCAATGGTTCAGACGTTAATTTGCTGAAACATGATGTTGTAAAATGACAAAAATAAAGACACACACATGCATCCACAGACACACACACACACACATATATAAATTCCCAGTGCCGTGTGACACCCAGACGTATAATGAACAATATGAACCACTGCCATCATTATCCTACACAATGTATTTGTTATCACTGCTTCCATAATGAAGTGTCTGTTTGATGGTTAGTACAAAGTCCCATTGCTCAATTGCTTTTCATAAAATGGCATCAATATATCCATGTGGACACACACACAGAGGAAAACTCACAGTTCAGATGCAATTAATCTTGCTTGCATGTGCACAGACAAGTACAGCATTACTACATTTGTTTTAGCTCTAAAACCATGTTACCTTGCCTTTTTATTATTTAAAATGAAAAAAAGTGAATCTGTAATTTTGTGTTGACTAATTATTACTACTGTAAGAAAGAATAATATGTCTGCATACAGATATTTTACCAGTTTGTTATTGTATTTTGTTTTCTTATGTATAGTTATATATAGTTATAGCTGTACAATCCATTGTAGCCAATTAGGATCCGATCCTTACTTCAGCTGGTGTCGACAAGTTGGCCTGATCTTTTCACTCTCTTTTTATGCGTCTAAGTTTTTTGAGGGAACTTGGTCTTGTCGTAACCACTTTGCCCTTGGCTAGCATACTAATATGGCCTTGGGTTGGAATAAATTACTGCTCAGATTAGCAGGAAGGATGAAGAGGAGGTTTTATTTTTAGAAATTAGAATATTTGTTACATTATTAAAAGGGGAACATCCTTTGATTCCTCTTGTCTTTTTTTTTCTTTACCCCCTCCTTCCTTATTGAGACAGTCCCTAAAATGCCTACCTGTGTAAAAACAGAAGTCTTCAGTGAACGTGAACATGGCTTAGGGACATGAAAGCAGCACGTCTCTCTCTCCGGTAGCCCAGCGTAGTGCTTGGCATGCCACACAAACTCTGAATTTACTGCCACAGCAAAATTCTCCTAAACCCACACATTCCTAACCTTCTTCATTATTCAATCAAATCTTTTGTTGTGGGTATTAACATGTCTTATTAATAGCGGATTGATAATAATATGCAAATACAAACTACATATAAATACAAGCAAAGAACGACAAGCCAGTACCATTTAAAATGCTTTTGTAAGAATACTGTTTTTATTTGTGTCAACGCTATTTATATTGCTTTCTAT
>JAVQJX010158384.1:0-22677 GCA_036025115.1 Ambassis agassizii
GAAGATCTCATTCCCATAAGAGTCCTCACAATCATGATCTGCACACACTCAGTATACAGACACAGCATAACTACGATTAGAAAACTACAGAAACTGCCATGAAAAACATCACATAATAAAATGATTCCCATTCATCAAAACAGCAGGCAGCAAATTTCTTTGTTTACAATCAGCCACACTCAAAAACAATTTAGCTTTCAAACACATCCTCACTGCTATCAACAAATGGCAGATAAATAACACACTGATTCCTTAACTCATTTTGCATGTGATTTCGATGCATTTTAAGCTTTTTGCGTGTCATTTCATGCTACGTGTGGCAGCAGAATGCCGCAGCTTTCCTTTTAATGTCATGTTTGTGTTGTCCAATCCTGCTTCATGGTACAGAGAGCAATAATGAGTCCAGAGTTTGGCTTTTAACTTCATACAAGACGTCTTGTTCGGTTTTTAATCTTGGATGCAGAAAACGAGTCTGCTGTCAAGAAACATATTGTTCTCATTTACATATTTTTCGAACCCATAAACGCCACATGTTAGCCAGAAGTTATCCCCAAACTGCCGCTGATATCCATGAACTGAGTGTCGTTTTCTATCTGCTAATCTGTGACTGTTTTAACTAAAATTTCATCAATCTTCAGACTCACTGAAACACAAAATATGATACATTTACACATTTTTCTCGCTTTACATGGTCGACCTTTAAAGTAATTAAAGTGCAGACAGACGAGAAGCAGCCTGTAGACTGATGAACGCCTCTGCTATGTGTGTGTGTTTGCTTGCAGGGTGCTCTCTCTCTCTCTCTCTCTGTGTGTGTGTGTGTGTGTGTGTGTGACAGTAATGGCCACTGAAAGCGTCTTCTGCTCTGATGGTTTCACAGATAAATGCTCTCAGACGGCTTCTTGTCCCCTTAAAGCCACCTCTCACAATGCACTACATCTCCCAGAATCCCCCTCTGTGTGAGCTCACCTGGTGACCACAGAGCCCAGCCTGGTTAGGACACAATAACATCATGCCCACCGCTTTTCCATCAGACTCTGTTTGTGTCTTTGTTTCTCATGGCAACTCTCTGGCTGTGCAGCTGATGGAAAGTCAAGTTAGGATGAATTTCTCGAATCTTTCCCACTGAGCTGGACTCATGTTTAGTCGTCAACCGACCTCAAAGCTAATGGAGCTTGTCCCGAGAAATGCAGCCTCTTTATTTAATGACCTGAGCTTTTTTCCACAGATTTTATTTCTACGTCTGCTCAAAGAGTTTACATGGTCGCTGAAATCTGTGTCCTCCCATTTGTTAGACCTGCTGCTCTGCACATAAAATATGCATGCTCACATTCTGAATTGTTCTCTTCATCCCTCAGGCTTTCTGACTGTAGCTGGAGGTGATGGAACACAAAAGGTTAAATAGGCCACATCTTTTCTTCTGTCTGAGCCTGCTGTCTGTGGTATATAGAGCGCAGCTGATTCACACACTGATGTACATCTAATGCAGGTGATTCACTCCCTCTTTTATATACAGCAGACTCTGAAGCCCCTTTCAGGCAGAGTGAGTGAAAGCTTTTAAAGGCATATCAGGACATTTTTTATGAACAGTGTGGTTATCTCTTAATCAGGGAGCAGCTCTCAGCATTGCAATCCGTTTCTTGGCATATTTGCAAAATAAAAACTGGTTGTTTTTCTAAATTTTCACAGTTATATGTTTACATTCAGTGACTTAGATGCTGGATGACTTTAAGCTTGGATCATGTTGAGCTCAACCAAATAATTTTGATTGAAAAGGAATACATGAGTGAAAATTCAGTGAGAAAGATGGGAGGATGTATGTTCATTTTATCCCAAACATCTTCAAGTTATCAGGTTGCATAGCAACTGGCAGAGGATGGGCTCATGTAGCATGTTTGTGTGTCACCTCACTGAGTTTCCTAATTGATCAGATCAATAGTCTACTTAGATTATTAAACAAAGACCTGAGAACAACAAAGATTTCAAAGGGGTGTTATTGAATGAGGTGAAACTCTGTGTGACAGTATGACATGATGCATGAGGGTCTGCTGCTTTGATCCTCCTAGATCAGATGGTTTTACCCATTCTACACCAGTTGGTTTGTTCCGTTTTGGGTCCTTGCTGGATCGGATGGTCTGTTCCACTCTGGATCCGTTGGTATGATCCTTGTTAGATCAGATGGTCTGTTCCATTCTGGATGAACTGGTCTCCTCTGGTCTGTGTCACTTGGTTTGTTCCATTCATGAGCCACGTTTCCTCCTGTTTTCCACTAGTTGTCATTGAGTGAAAATGAAACATCATCCTAATTATTTGTGTTTAAGTCGTCAAACCGAAGAGTCCTTGTTAAGTCATTTTCAAAACCACAGCTAAAGCAACACATGCTCTGCTCTGTAGGCTTTTCCTCAGGATGTGAAGTGTTGTTTCAAGGATACAAGCAGAGCCAGAAAGCGATCAGCTGCTGGAATTTAACCAGAAACCTGTCAGTCATTTTCAACATCTCGTCTCATTATTATATCAACACAAACTGAGCTGAGAGTTTCACTGTGAAAAAAAAAAATGATGGAAACATTTTGAAAGAGGAGTCAAATAAATAGTCAGAACTGCATTATTGTGACATTATAAATCTGGAATTCTAAACTTTACTAGTTATTCATACTAACCTATGTGAAGTGAAGTGAAGAAGTGAACAACCTCACATGTACATGTGTGCAGTTTTTCTGCTGTAGTTGTACATTTAAACTGTCATAATATATTATATATTATTTTTAGAAGTATAGAGTATATTTCAAACAAATCATAAATATATTCAGGTGTGTGTGTGTGTGTGTGTGTGTATCCGTGTCCTGGGGACATGCTGGGGACATAATTGTGTGTTTCCTGCCTTCATCGTCAGCTTAGAGAAAAATTTAACATTCATCTCACTGCTACCTCCTCCTTTTTTTAGGATTTGTATGTGTGTGTGTGTGTGTGTGTGTGTGTGTGTGTGAGAGAGAGAGAGAGAGCGAGAGTGGTGAGGGGGAGAAATCTTTAACCAACCACTGAGCCTGCAGGGCCACCAAGGATAGAAATGCATTTTCACTCACACTTCCTCTTATCTTCCTTTCTAATTTTCTCACACCCTTGCAACACACACACACACACACACACACACACACACACACACACACACACACACACACACACACACACTTTTCATTCCATCCCCTGCTCATTGCTGTGAATACAGTCTGTGTTTTGTGGGCTGCTTCATTTGACTTGAAACTGACAGATACATGTGTGATTTTTATAATTGTTAGTAAGACTTCATAAACTCTATACATCCTCTTTTTGATAGATAAGGTCTGAGTATTTTTTTCTCCTCTATGCTGTAGTTCAATGTTGAGAGAGAGAGAGAGAGAGAGAGAGAGAGAGCGAGCTGGAGCCTGTGCGCCCATCCCCCACACTCAGCAGAGAGTGCTTCTGCTGGAGTGAGAGACAGACAGCGAGGAGAGGGGGTGGTAGAAGAGAGCAGAGCAGGCAGGCAGGCAGGCAAGCAGGGGAGGGAATAAGAGGGAATGTGCATTGCTAGTCTCGTTTGCTGCAAGGCTTCCTCCTTCTTCTCTGGAAAAACCTGTGTGGTGTCTTTCTTGCCTCATACCACTCACAAATACTGATGGGGAAACAACACAAGAGTACAAAGGCATATTTATGAGATGAATATATATTTAAATACATACACTTTTATTTCTTTTCTGTGCAGTAAGAATACAACATTGTGTTGAGACAGGTTTAATTAACTGCAAATACTTTTAAACATTCAGCCAATACGTGTCTTTCAGGGTGTAGTCGTGTACATACATATATATGTGTGTGTGTATATATATATATATATATATATATATGTATACTTGAAAATTATATATTTCATTAATTAATTAGCTATTCTTTTGCTGCACTGGTCACTCTTGGATATCATGCGTAATTGTGGCGCACAGCGTCTCGACTGAACTGCATTGTTTATAAGTTGGAGACATATTATTAAGACTGCTCGTGTGCAAAAATTATTCCACCTATAGGAGGGGGAAAAAGACAACGTGAGGTTTGAAGACAAACAAAAAAAAAGAAAAAAAAAAAGAAAATCCAGTTCGCTTTAGATCAGATCCAGTCCATGTTTTGCAGCCATCTGTGCGGCTCAGTAAAATGGCTGTATCTAGCGGAGCCTCGTGTTGGTTGGGTTCGCTCCCTGCCTCTACCCGGGCTCAGTAACACAACTCCCACAACAATTTCTGTCGCTTTTTTACGCATTGTATGGAGCCTTCATCATCTCTTTAACTCACGAACGGAACCGGAATCGGGGGGATGGAAGCCGGATTCGTTCCGGTGTAAGGGGTGGGAATGAATCGGCACAAGGATAAATGGTTCTAAACAATTATTTATATTCAATGCTAGCTTTTGATTGTGACTGACTCGCCGAGAGAGGGAGAGAGGTGGGGGGGGATATCATGGCCGCTCAGGTCGCCAGCGCTGCCACTCTTAACACTAGCCCGCCTTCTGAACTTAAAAAGCCGGATCGAGACCCAAAGGAAGACTCGGCGCCGGGGGAGAAGCAGTCAGACAAAAAGCAGCCAGGCTTGGACAGTGGATCGCCGGGCCGGGGAGATCTGCAGGACGGGGCCGACGGTGGAAATGCAGGGGGAGGAGGGGAACCTGAGATGAAGAACGGCAATGGGAACCCGCCCAGAGCTAACAATAATACCCAGAATGACTCTGTCGGACCGGAGGGGAATAACCATCCCGGGTTGGCGCATCACCACGGCCCCGCTTTCCCTCCACCTTCGTACGGATACGGTCAACAGTACGGTCGGGCCCCTTTTCATCAACATGGCGGACAACAAAGCCCTGGCATGGCAGCTGCTGCGGGTCCGGTCGTGCAGTCGAGCAACATGATGGACCCGTATCAGCCTAATTCACACGAGCATGGCTTTTCGAACCACCAGTTTAACAATTACAACCCGTTCCCAAACAGGACTCCATATCCCGGCCAGTCGTACGCCATGAACTCTCCGCGCAGCGCTCAGGCGCCGACAGCTGGGGGGCAGCCAGCTAAGCAGCAGCCACCGGCGGGAGGATCTTACAATAATCAGAGATATAACATTGGAAACCCTCAGCCTACATCCACACCGACTCTCAACAAGCTCCTGACCTCCCCCAGCTCAGCGCGGGGATATCCAAGCTACCCGTCTGGCGACTACAGCGGCCAAGAAGGAGCTAGTAAGGGACCAGCAGACATGGGCAGCAGCGGCCAGTATGGAGGCAGCAATCCGAGCTGGCAACAAAGAAGCCATCACCCGTCGCCTATGAGCCCGGGAAGCGGCGGGCAGCCGATAGCTAGGACCCAGGTAAAGTCAAATAATTAGAGGAACAAGATGCGGGCATTAGCATGTCTGCTTCCCTCCTTCTAGCTAACGTAGCAGGCCAGCCATTGTCTGATACTAGTTCGCAAAGACTCTAAAATGGCTGCCTCTCGTGTGTGTGTGTGTGTGTTTTCCCCCTTTTTTACACTACACCATTAAGTATATGCTGTTGTTGATATATTTATAAAAGTATATAAGAACAAAAGAAGAAGAAGATGGCGGTAGTTGAATTGAAGTAAGGACGTTCAGAGAGGTGAGAAGAAGAAGAAAAAGAAGGCCTGACTTTGTAAAGGGGCGAAAAAACTCACCGAGGAGCAACGGCTAGTTTTTTTTCTTCTTCTCCCTTTTAGCTTTGTTACTCTCTTTTGAACCACAGTTTGATTTATATTTCGATCGAAACTATACATCTATGTAAAGGGTAACTTGTTCTCTCACAAACTGTTATGTGATAGTTGATTTTTAGTCTCATGTTTGTATTGTTTTCCTGCTCGATAAGCTGTAATTTGGTGGCCATGACGGAAGGAATATGTTACGTGCCGAATGAGCCTCTCACGGTTAGTTAGATCACGCGTGTAGGTTCTGGTTAAATGACTTAAATGTCCCTGAAAGAGTGTAAATTCTGATGTATTTATCACACGTTGAATTAAAGAGTCCCCCCGCCCCCCCGGGTTGAAAAGCTGCCGGGCTTCGCATGCATGCCGCCTGTAAACAGACGGCTCTGCTTTGTGAGTGAGTGCAGCCTGCAGATTGTAGTTTGCACTGGGATTTGAATTGTGGAGGTAAAATCCTTCTGTCAAAGCCAGGAGATAGTTGGTCTTGGGTTGACATGCTAGCTGAAATCTGATTGGCTCCTCATCCGCTGCTCATGGCCATTTATAATTACATGTGATGCAAGGCAACAGTTGCTGATAAGAACACACAGCATTAGCTCATCACAGGGTCACCACAAGTATTACTGCTTTATTCCTCCTTTCTACTCTACCTTTTTTGATCTATCTATTCTATCTAAACACTGGACATAGTAATGTGTAGTTCTACATTTTTACCCCAAAAAAGACAAACTGCTTGTGCCTTATAGAAGAGATGCAGATTGGTCTATAGGTGTATAGACTCTAGTTTGCAACATTGTGGATGAGAAGTTCAACATTAGATGTTTTTTTTAAAGAGCCATGACATCCTGCCCTTACATCTTAATATATACATGCCCCCCCTCCCCCCCCTGATGTCAGGTTGTGACCCCATACAAAAATATGAGGTCTTCATGTGATCTGTGTGTCTGGCATACCACACAGGTTTTGACTGCAAAGAATTCCCCCAATCCCCCCCCACCCAAGCCAATCAGAACACAGTCCACCATCTCTCACCCACCAAGGGAGTTTCCTCTCTGTCTTATGCAGATTAGCCATGTGCAGCACTTATTTATTTTACTTCTTGGATTTGCCAAATGTCATGTAAGGGATTTTGCATACTCTTTGTGAAAAAGTCCGCTGTTGCACCGAGGACGCTTTCACCACAAAGTACACAAAGGGAAAGGCAGTCATTCAGTAATGCGAAGGTCCACTTTTAGTTTTGAAGTAAATCTTTTGTTGAAACAATCATGGAATACCTGACCTTTTACCTTGCAACACTTCTGGATGTGAGGCAGCAGTATAGTAAATATTGTCGACACCATTAGCTCAGTCATGAAATGAGTGTGTACTTGGTACATTTCTCACTCTCTGACTGTTGTGAAAATACTTCTTTTCGGATGTCATTCATCCAGAGCCAAACTACAGTCTCTGGGGGGAGAAAAAAAAGCAACTTGGACCGGACTCAAAACAGGAGCACAGCTGGGATATGTTTAAGATTGGGCAGACTGCCCTCCATTTGAAAGTAGATATATATAGCTCTGTTGACTTCCGAAACTATGGCAAAGGGAGGTGAAAAAAATCAGGGTAATGACCGTGGGAAGTAAGGTGAAAAAAGCTGTTTCTTCATTCATGTTTGTTTTTACACTTTGAAATCTATGAAGTCATTATACACTGCATTCAAGTGTTTTAGCTCCTCTGAGCAGATGCATTTATGGTATAATTAGTCATAAGGAGGATGTTGTGAACATTCGTGTAGCAGTTGGCTTAATATGTTTATGCTCTTACCATGTCCAGCCACCTGGTCCCATGGACCCAATGGGAAAGATGAGAGGTCAGCTCTATGGAGCGGGTAGTCCATACGGTCAACAGTCGCAGCAGGGACCACCTACAGGTCCACAGCCAGGACCTGGTTATCCTGGCCAGGGTTATGGCCCACCAGGTCCGCAGCGGTACCCAGTGGGAATGCAAGGACGGACCCCTGGAGGCATGGGTGCCATGCCGTATGGTCCACAGGTAGGTTTTTTATTTCTTGATCTCAGTATCGCTCTCATTTACATCTAATGGTATCATGACTTTCTTTGGTTTGAAGGTATAATGTGTGTGCGTTTTTTTTTTAAAGATGGGATCTTATGGACAGCAGGGACCAGGAAGCTATGGCTCTCAAGGGCAGGCACCCTATTATGGCCAACCAGGGCAGGGTCCTCACCCAGGTCAGCAACAAACTCCATACGCCCAACCGCCGTCTGGACAACCTGGTGGTCAGACACCTTACCCAGGACAACCTCACCCTCCACAGACATCTGTCCAACACACCCAGGGGGGACCAGCCTATCAGCAGCCCCACATGCCCCCACAGTCTCAGGGGCCACTGCCAGGCCCACCTCAAGGGCCCCCACAGTCACAGCCACCTTATTCTCAAGCCTCAGCTCCACAGTCTGGCCAGTCTCCATATGCCCAGCAGCAGGGGCCTCCCAGTCAGGCCCCCCAGCAACAGAGTTCCCAGTCAACCCCTGGATCACAGGGCCAGTCCAACTACCCAGGATCCACCCAGGGGCCTCAGCAGCCCCCCACGCAGCAGCAGTCACAGTCTCATCCACAGCAGGCACAGGGTCATGGGCAACACCCACAGGGGCAACCTACAGCTTACCCACAGAACCCTCAGCAGCAACAGCAGCAACAAGCACAACAGTCACCTTATCAACGCTTTCCTCCTCCACAGCAGCAGGTACTAACCTCAGTCTAGTGTCATATCATATCATTCTGTGTGTTTCTGGACCTCGGGCAGTATAACCAAGTATGCTTTCTTTTGTTTATTAGGAGGTGTCCCAAGACTCCTTTCAGCCCAGTGCCCCTCCATCCACTCAGTCTAAATCTGGTCCAGAAGACAGTCAAGGCCGCCCCTCCAGCCTACCGGTCAGTTATGCTCATTATACATCTGTTAGAACATATTTTTGTCTGTTTTCTCATTTCTACCACTCCAAACGTTTGATGTTAATATTTGCTCATGTGGCGCTTTCCACTGACTTAAGACTTTGTGCGATGCTATCACTTCAGAGGTTATTTAGACACACCTGTGTATGTACTGCTTATGGGAAAGGTGCTGTGAATGAGCTTTTGAGACATTTGATAATTGAACAGTAGTGCAGAACAGAGACCATATAGCTTCAGTTTAGTTCCATTCAAATTTTTATTTTCTGATGGCAGCTGGAGCCAACACAGTATTTGGTAACTAATAAATCCATTTCTTGTCTTCTGTGTTGCTTTTGTAAGTGGTTCAGAACACAATCATTTGGTGACCGTGGTAACGCATGACCAGTCGACTGCACAGTAGTCATGTAAATTTTTTAAATTTCTGGTCTTAAAATAATTAGAATTTGATCCCGTGTGTCTGAATGATGCTGGATGACATAAACAAAATTGCCCAAGCACTGAGCCCGATTAAGTTTACTACTGCTTATTTTGTATGATGTCAGCGTGAACATGAACTGGTGTGCCATTATATAACATTTCTTATGCTATGAATTGAACTACAGGTTTAGATATGCCCCATATCTGCAATGAATACAGCAGAGTTTGTTTGTGTATAGAAATCACATGGCTACATGCTGACTCGGCGCACATCCTACAAACCTCGGTAACCATGACAACCCTCGGCACTAATGCACACTCACTTTTTCTTTGAAAAGATAAATAAGGACAAAGGCCTCTGGGTGTGTGTGTGTGTGTGTCTGTGTGTGTAGTAGTTGTATCTTTGCCACTCATATGAGAAGGAAGTGCAATATACTACAGCCAACACAGTAAACACTATAATAACAAAAGAGGATGAATCTATTTGCAGGCAAAAAGAATACATAGTACAAAATCCACAAGAAGCAAATCTTTTTGTAGTCATACATTTGTCTGTATGTGTTTCCAGGACCTGTCAGGCTCCATCGATGACCTGCCTACTGGTACGGAAGGTGCCCTCAGTCCTGGTGTGAGCACGTCAGGTGTGTCGAGCAGCCAAGGCGAGCAGAGTAACCCTGCGCAGTCGCCCTTCTCTCCTCACACGTCTCCCCACCTGCCAGGCATCCGAGGGCCTTCACCTTCCCCTGCTGGCTCTCCTGCCAGCGCCGGCACACCCCGCACAGGACCGCTGTCACCCGCCAACATGCCAGGTGAGCCGATTCTTTCTAAATGAAATGAAGCATATGATCTATGATCCAGATTTCTTGAATCATTAAAACATGTTTTGCCAAATAAATGCTGACAGATTTTTAAAGAGAAAAATGTTATCACATGGTGTGGAACTACAATAGATGATATCCCTTTTAGATGGAGCCTGCAGTAATGACAAATTTTGAAATGACATGTAATCATACAAAAAAGTTTGACTAGACAGGGCTTCTTCATACTGTTGACTGTTAAGAACACTAACAAAATTCCAATTTAAAAAAAAAAAAAAAAAATATCAGCGCAGACTACTGCCATGTTGTTACTTTTCTGAGTTTTCACCCCCTTTCCTTTGTTTTAAGCTTTATACAGATTTATAATGAAGTTGTTTTTGGTCTGTCTTACTCTTTCTGGATGTTTGACCTTCACTGTGCTGATTGTGTAGAGTTTGATAGTAGAAAGCTGTTTCTAGATTCTTCTGTTGAAAGTTTTTCTGTGCTGTCCTCACATTCAAGGTTATGGATTTATCACAGCTCGTTTTGAAGGCCTGTCTGGCTCAAGTGGGTAACATACATGTTAAGAACTAAGAAGGGAGTTTTCAGTCATAGTAGAAGACATCCTATATGAAATGTTTGTTAAGAAGTACGAATAGGTTAATACATTCTTACGACAAGAATTCTAATCTAATATGTATCTTAAAGAAAAGAAAGGTCTTAAATTATAACAACCATGTTCATCATACTTTGCTTGAACTCACAGTAACCCAAGTTGTCTATTAATTTTTAGGGACCCAGATGCCTCCAAGGCCATCAAGTGTGCAGTCAGATGGGAGCTTACACCCTGCAATGAGCCAGTCTCCTATGGCCCAGGAAAGAGGTAAAGCCTACATGTGTTTTGTATATAGAGTCAGGAGTGTTTGCTGAAGCTTTGGAGTCTGAGCACTGTCTCTCTTCTTTTTTCAGGGTTTATGCAGAGAAACCCTCAGATGGCCCCTTATGGCTCACCTCAGTCAGCTTCTGCACTATCGCCACGCCAGTCCTCTGGGGGACAGATGCATCCTGGGATGGCCCCATATCAGCAGAACAACTCTATGGGTGGCTATGGGCCGCAGGGAGGACAATATGGCCCTCAAGGTTAGTTCTTTTGAATCATCTCTGTCTGTATTTGACTTTAAGAGAAAGCTTTTCTTTTGACAAGATGCAATGGCCTTAGCTGAATTTTTAAGGGTTTAAACTTCACTTAGAATTCTTTTGTGGAGTTTTTTTTAAATATTGCACTAGACAGACCTATGGGATATATCTCACTGCCTCACAGGAATACCATGCTATCGTTGGTCCCTCCCTCTGACTGTTGCAGCTATTTATAGCTGTGAAGCAGAGAGTCAGCTGACGTAGCAGAGCCTCCTGTCAGTAGAGCTGAAACTGTGACAAAGGCTTGTTGCTCAGGGTGCACAGCTCTCTCTGCTAGTACACTGTGAGGAGAAAGTCTCTCGCAGAGCTTTTTAGGAATAGACTTTGTTGGAGCAATAACAAGCCATTTTTAATTAGAAGCTTAAAATAAGTCAGTCATTTTCCAACCAGTGTTCAGATAAAGCCAAGACATTACTTAAACTAATTATTTTTTGTTGTCATTTCATCCTTAGGTTATCCCAGACAGCCTGGCTATGGCAACATGCCAAATGCCAATTATCCTGGGCCAAACATGGGCTCAATGAACCCTATGGCTGGACAGGGTGGAGGTCCACCTTATGCTGGCATACCTCCAGGAAGGATGCCACCTAATCAAATGGGAGCACGCCCCTATGGCCCTAACATGGGTCCCAATATGGGCCCTAACATGGGTCCAAACATGCCTCCTAACATGCCTCCTAACATGGGCAACATGCCACCCCAGGTAGGCTCAGGAATGTGTCCACCTCCAGGGATGAATAGAAAGCCCCAGGATCCCACAGCCATGCAGCACCCCTCCACCAATTCCATGCATAACAGGTTGGTTCTCAGTTGCTCATCCTTGGGTTACTTACTTACTGACTCTACAAGACTTCCAGTGGATGCTCATATGTTTTTTTCTGCTCTGTCCAGGATGCCTGCTTACCCCAACATGTCTCAGGGCATGATGGGTTCTGGTCCACCTTATGGCCCTCCAATGAACAACATGCCTGGAATGATGAACACTCCAGGAGGATCACCCTATCCAATGGGGCCAAACATGGCCAATAGTACTAGTGGTATGTTGTACAGACAACTACACCTGACTGTGTTTTCTTTTTTGTTTACCAACTTAACATCTAATACCAACTCCTGTTGCTGTTGTTATGTTTAGGTATCGCCTCCAGTCCAGAGATGAACAATAAGATGAATAACAAAGTAGATGGGAGTGTGACGCCCAAACCAGAATCTAAATCCAAGGTGACCAGAAGATTTCCGAGTGTCTTTGAATGCCTGAATCTGTACAATTTTTGTTTCACAATGTTTTTTAAAAAAAATGTCTTTTCCACAACACAGAAGTCCAACTCTTCCACCACAACCAGTGAAATGATAACACGGCTGTACGAGTTGGGACCAGAGCCAGACCGGAAGATGTGGGTTGACCGTTATTTAGCCTTCATTGAAGAAAAAGCCATGGGCATGACCAACCTGCCCGCTGTAGGACGCAAACCTCTTGACCTCTTCCGGCTGTATGTGTCAGTTAAAGAGATTGGAGGCATGACCCAGGTAGATAAAAATTCTAAAGTGCATCAGTTGCTTTCTACTTTTTCTTCCTTGTCTAAATATGTCTTGTATGTATCACTTAGGTGAATAAGAGTAAAAAATGGCGTGATCTGGCTACTTCCCTGAATGTGGGTACGTCCAGCAGTGCTGCCAGTTCTTTGAAGAAACAGTACATCCAGTGTCTGTATGCCTTTGAGTGCAAAATTGAGCGTGGCGAAGACCCTCCCCCTGAAATCTTTTCAGACAACAAAAAGAACCAAGCCGCTAAGGTCCAACCACCCTCTCCAGGTAGGATGGAGCATTTGATTTACCCACAATAAATGCATAACTTGCTGTTTTGCAGTGCCATTAAAGTCGTGTACCTCTCTGCTTCTCTTTCGTTTCAAACTGAAGCATCGCTCTGCTCCACAGCTGGGTCGGGTTCTCTGCAAGGTCCTCAGACACCCCAGTCTACCAGCAGCTCCATGGCTGAGGGCGGAGACCTAAAACCTCCGACCCCAGCCTCTACTCCTCACACTCAAATGCCCCCCATGCCACCAGGGTCCAGGTGACTCTTTAAGATTTTACCAGTAGATCGTAGCCTCTGAAAAATATAGTGATTAGTGTCACTGACGTTCCTCCTCCTGTGTCTCTCTCCTAGGACCAGTGTTAACTTGCAGGACCCCTTCTCTGAAGGAAGTGACCCTGCTTTTCCCAGGAAGAACATGACTCCCAATTCCACCTATCAGCCTGGCATGAACGCACCAGACATGCAAGGTCGAATGGGCTCCTATGAACCCAACAAGGATCCCTTTGGGAACATGCGGAAAGGTGTGGACACTGGACAAAAATGTCAGCTTCTCTCTTCTCACTGGCCAGTTATTTTAACAGGCTTCATAATATTCTTTATTTCTAAATATATTTCTAGTTTCGGAGCAGTTTCTACCTGCTAACCAAGGCCCTAACAGTGGCACAGGTGACCAACAGCAGCAGCCACCGACACAGCAGCAGCAACAGCAGCAACAGCAGCAACCTCCATTCAACAGGGGACCGCCTGGCGCCATGGGTTCTATGCCAATGGGGCCCCGACAACAGTACCCTTATGGACCAGGCTACGACAGGAGGTAAGCGTCACTCAAAAGAGTAGACCACTGAACACTGATCACTCATAGATGTTTTTATCATGGTCAACCTCACCTTTTGATTGAATTAGCAATTCACAAGACACTGAGTTGGTGTTTGATGCCCACAGTACAGAAGAACCAAATGCAGTCATATCTGAAGAAAAGTAGCACCTGAAAGTACATCTCACATTTTTGGTGGACTTACAGCTGGCTTAATTGTAGTTTTTTTTTTTATGCACCAGTTGACAAAAGGTTTCTCTGAAGAAAATTTTGACAATACTACTGATGTGTCTGCATACATTTTTGCTCAAAAAATTGAAAAGAAAAAAACTACCATGTGTACCATCTTCATTTTTTTCTCAGATCGGAGCAAGGAATGGGCCCAGAGGGCAACATGGGATCCGGTGCCCCTCAGCCAAACCCTATGATGCCTGCCAATGCCGACACGGGGATGTATTCGCCAAATCGCTTCCCACCACAGCAGCCACGGTCAGTTCACACAGCACGTTTTTTCTTTTCCACTCTGTCAGTGAAAAGCAGCTGTCAACAGAAACGTATGCATTCCTTACATATATAGTGTATAAAAAAATTCAAGATTTACATTTCTGTAATGGTTTCAAGGGGGAAATGGTTCTATTGATACAAATATTGAATGTGAAGTTATAATCCCAAAGGAATCTTTCTTGTTTAATTGGGAATCCACCACTAATATTGACTGTGCATGTGTAACAGTGAGGCTTGTTCAAACTGAGTTAGATATGCAGAGTATTTTCTTGGTCAAACTGACTGGGAATAATGTTTGCAGGCATGATTCCTATGGAAATCAGTATCCTGGACAGGGAACGCCCCCTACTGGTTCTTACCCAAATCAGCAGCCTGGAATGTACCCACAACAACCGGTAAATGATCCATCTGCACTACACCAACTAGCCTCTGTGTTAATATTAAATAATGTCAGTTACTTAAGGTTTTATTTTTCCTCTGGAGGTGTTGCTTTCATGTTTTTTAGCTTGAATATGTGACCAAATGTTTTGTTGTTCATCTATTGATGTATTGTTCAATAACATTCTTCCTGTGCTTCATCTGTAGAGTTACAAACGTCCTGTGGAAGGGGGTTACCCACCATCAAAACGTCATGAGGCAGAGTATAGTGGACCTTTCCCTGCTGGACAACAGCCATCGCAGCAACAACAACAGCAAGGAGGCGCCTCTGCACCCTCTTCAGGACAGCAGGAGGCATACAATCAGTATAGCGGCAGTGGGCCCTACCCTGGTTCTGATCGTCGTCCACCTGGCCCCGGCAATCAGTTTCCATTTCCCTATGGCCGTGAACGGATGCAGGGAGCGACTGGTCCAAATGCTCAGCCTAACATGCCCCCTCAGATGATGCAGTCAGGTCCCGATGGTCCTCAGGGAGGGATGTGGCAAGGACCTCGAGACATCAACTATCAGAACTACCCGGGCCGACAGGGTGGCCCTGGTGGTCCACCGCAGGGACCTGGGTATCCTGGCATGAACCGCTCAGAGGATATGATGTCAACTGAACAGCGCATGAATCATGATGGCCAGTGGGGGGGTCAGATGGGCCCTCGGCAGCCTCCCTACGGTCCAGCTGGACCTGGCCAACCTATGCCTCGCTCGGTACAGTCCAACTATCAGCCCCCTCAAGGTGTGCAGAACCACATTCCACAGGTGTCCAGTCCAGCCTCCATGCCCCGCCCCATGGAGAGCCGGACGTCACCTAGCAAATCTCCCTATATGCATGGAGTAATGAAGATGCAGAAAGCTGGCCCACCTGTGCCCGCATCTCATATAGTGCCCCCTGCAGTGCAGTCACCTCTAATAAGGCGAGACATGCCTTTCCCCCCAGGGTCCATAGAAGCTTCCCTTCCTGTCCTGAAACCACGCCGGAGACTCACCATGAAAGACATCGGTAGGACTATAAACCATGCAGTGATATTGATTGCCCACCTATATTATCCATGGTTCTAAATTATTGGTCAGGTGACTAACGTATAGTGTTTTGTTTTTAGGAACTCCGGAGGCCTGGAGAGTCATGATGTCATTAAAGTCTGGTTTATTGGCTGAAAGCACGTGGGCCTTAGATACCATCAATATTCTCCTGTATGATGACAGCAGTATTTCCACCTTCGATCTCAACACGGTGAGAATACATATTGAGCCTTTATTGATGGTTTATGGCAGAGCCTGTGGTAACCATGTCTAATATTGCCTGTATTTGTGTTCTTTCTTCAGTTGCCTGGGCTGTTAGAATTGGTAGTAGAGTATTTCAGACGTTGCCTCATAGAAATCTTTGGCATTCTTCGGGAGTATGAAGTTGGGGACCCAGGCCAGAGGACACTACTTGATCCTGATGCCTTGAAACAAGATTGGGATGGCACAGAAGAAGAGGAGCCAAGAGCTGAGGATATGGAACAAGATGAAGAAGATGATGAAGAGGAGGAGGAAAGAGAAGCAGAGAGGCAAGCTCATGTAAAAGAGGAGGAAGATCATGAACCATGTTCTCGGGGTCGAGATGAGAAGACACAAGAGGAGGAGAAGAAAAGCAAAGCTTCCTCTGAACAGACTGGCTCCTTGCAATCTTTATCCACCCATGAGAGGCCCAGACAGGCCAGCAAATTTGACAAGTTTCCCTTGAAAGTGGTACGAAAGAAAGATCCATTTGTGGCTGCGCAGTCAAATAACCATGGCAAACTGCAAGAGTTTGACAGCGGGTTGCTTCACTGGAGCGCTGGAGGAGGAGACTCGACAGAACACATCCAGACCCATTTTGAGCCATGCAAAGACTTCTTGGAACCACGAGAGCGAATACCTGTCCCCACGATTTTACTGAAGAGACGAGTCTATGAAGAAGATATCCGGGAAAACTGTTTGCCAATCGAGGAGGAAAAGGGGAACGATCAAGATGAAGAAGAAATGCCAAAAGAGGCAGCTTTGTCAGAGAAATCTGCAGTCTCAGAAAAGTCTTCACCAAGCAGCGAGGAAGAGAGTAAAACAGATTCTGAGACAAAGGATGTTGAAAAAGGTTGTAAAAGTCACCAGGAGAACAACGGACCTATTCCTCCCGCTGGCAGTATTTTAACCCAGAAGGCAAAGCAGACTGGCACCATCCTGGAGGATGAGCCTCACAGCAAAGATGAGGGACCTCTCATTGCACTGGCTAACTGGCAGGATTCTTTAGCCCGGCGCTGTATTTGTGTCTCCAATATTGTCCGCAGCCTCTCCTTTGTGCCAGGCAATGACCACGAAATGTCCAGACATCCAGGGCTGCTGCTGCTACTTGGCCGTTTGATCCTACTCCACCACTGGCACCCCGAGCGCAAACAGGCCCCACTCACGTACGAAAAAGATGAAGATTCAGATGAGGGAGTGGGCCAGAGAGATGAATGGTGGTGGGACTGCTTGGAGCTCCTGAGGGAGAACACATTGGTCACTTTGGCAAACATTTCAGGCCAACTGGATCTTTCCATCTATCCCGAGAGCATCTGCTTGCCTTTGTTGGATGGTCTTCTCCACTGGGCCGTCTGCCCCTCAGCAGAGGCCCAGGACCCCTTCCCTACACTGGGCCCTCACAGTGCTTTGTCACCTCAGAGACTGGTCCTGGAGACGCTAAGTAAACTCAGCATCCAAGACAACAATGTGGACCTCATCTTGGCCACTCCGCCATTCAGTCGGTTGGAGAAGCTATATGGGAACCTGGTGCGGCTAGTTGGAGAGAGGAAGATTGCCGTCTGCAGAGAGATGGCCGTGGTCCTCTTGGCCAACCTGGCCCAGGGTGACACCATGGCAGCCCGGGCAATTGCTGTTCAGAAAGGCAGTGTGGGCAACTTGCTGGGCTTTTTGGAGGACAGTCTGGCTGCCACACAGCTTCAACAGAGCCAGAGCTCTCTATTACACCTACAGGGGATGCACTTCGAGCCCACAAGCCCGGACATGATGCGGCGAGCTGCCCGGGCTCTGCACGCCTTAGCTAAGGTGGAGGAGAACCACTCAGAGTTCACACTACATGAGTCCCGACTCCTCGACCTTTCAGTGTCTCCCTTAATGAACTCGCTGGTTTCTCATGTTATCTGTGATGTACTCTTTTTGATCGGCCAGTCATGACAGCTGTAGGGAGCCGTGGCTCCACTTTTTGAGGGGTTTTATCCCCAAATCCCCTCCTCCCTGGTAACTTGGCTTGTGTGTGTAACAGGGCAAGGAAAGTTAAGTGACTGTCTTTAATTTATGAAAATCCTTCAGATTCCATTCTCTGTGGCCTTCCCCAAGCCAACCTAGCTCGGGGAGGGCGATCACAGAGTTGGGGTGGATTACAAACCAGAGAGACGCCGACAAAGTGACACTACTCGCGACATGAATGCCAACTGGATGACACGGAGCAGTACCACCGTTTGGGAGACTGTTCTGCACTTGGGGGGAAAAGTACTTTTTAATAAAGATAAATAAATAAATAAATAGCTGAAAAACAAAAACTGTAACCAAAGTTGCTGTCTCGTTTACAGTGAGTTTGGGAGACGCAGTGTGCCCTAGCTCTCCCCTTGAGGACACGGTTAGTCTGTAACTGGTTGACGTTCAAGGTGAAGCAGACTGACAAGTGGCCTACTGGTTATAGTTGCTGTAGTTGGATTCTCACCAGTCAGCCCGACAGTAGACAAAGTGCTGTCAATAGACACCTTCACCGGGGAGGCCTGTGCAGTGTGCAGTAGATTGTAGGACATTTTCTGTACCGTACTGCTCTTGAGTGTAAGCATTCTGTAACACGTTTCACACAGAAGCTGACGATGCAGCTCCTCTAGAGTTTTGAGGTCATTTTAGTTTGGTGTTAAACAGAAAATGGCTTTCTTCCCCAAAGTATCAAGAACCTACAACACCCTTACCTCCTCTTATCCCTTGATTGTATGAATACCCTTATGAAAAGAAATCACCTCTTAGGACTGGTTTTCAACTTCAAATACAGCTTTGCTGTGTTGTATATATAATGTTGTACATTATACTTACTTTCTCTGTGTCTGTCTCTGTCTGTGTCACTATTCTCACACTTGTTATTGGTGCAGGATGGAGGCTGACATGTGAGTTTGGTCTGTGACCTCCAGTCCCCACTGATTACACCCACTCCTTTGGACTCTCCACAGCTCCGTAGTAAGGCAGACACGGCTCAAACCTGTTATCTCCTGGTACAATGAAAATAAAACTAGATGAAGTACACATTGGACAAATTTTCTCCAGTCATGGATTCTGCATATTTGTATTTCAGACTATGTAGCTAAGACAACATGTAAATTCCTCCCTTTCCCTTTTTTGGCTCAATGAATATCATTTATTCAGTATGAAATCTTTATACTATATGTTCCACGTGTTAAGAATAAATGTACATTAAATCTTCGTAAGATGTTTGCTGTGGATTTATTTATTTATTTTTCAATTTTGGCTCACTGTTAATGAGCCAAATGTTTTGGGATATTTAAATACTGTATATATAAGTGTGGGCCCTGCAAATTTGTTTCTATTCAGAATATCATCTTGATATTGTTTATTTAGCAAGGCAAGAATTTTTCTTAACGTAACCTCAGATCTCCATCTGATTACCTGAACTGACAGGCTAATAATAAGCTACAGGCTATTATAGCGAACAGGTCCCTCACTGTCTCCCTTCATTTGCAGCCTGTATTTTCTGACCGTGTGTCTGTTGCCTTTTTTATATTTGCATGGATACTATTTGCATGCGTGTTGAACTCTTTGAATTATTTGGTGGTGTGCCCCTTTAATGAGCATTGATGACAGTTTGTGCTCTGCTGGTTGTCATTTGGTGGATAATAGATGAGCTAAAAGCCTCAGGGGTGAGGTGATCGAATAATCCTCTTTATTAAACTGTAGTCCTACAGCATGCTGGGACCGGCTTTAAACTCACACCTGACGCCCCTGTGCTGTTTTAGCGTTTGTCCTATTGCACCCTCTTGAGCTTGTTTGGTGGTAATGTATGTTACAGTTAGTTTAGTGTCATTTTTCTCAGTGGCTTCCAACCCCCCTTTGTCAGAAATGGATCTTTCTTTCCCGTTATCTTTGGAGAAAACACAGATTCGGTAGGTTTCCAGGGACACAGATGAAGCACTTGGCTGGGACGCCAATGATGAGACGAATCGTTTCAGGCTTCTGTCCTTGGATTCACCTCTCTCACTATTCTCCTGGTCACCATAGGTGTCAGTTTTGGCTTTGGACCATGTCCTCTGAGGTTTTCCAGAGTGTAGAACGTCTTGTGTTTTTTAATAATACTTTGCACTATAGATGCTGGAACTTAAAAACATTTAGATATGGCCTTACAGCCCTTTACAGCATAGAGGTACTATTAAAATGCACGACAATATTTTTTTATTTTAATACAAAATATATTTTTTGTTTGGTTTTTTCTGAATGTTCTCAGACTGTGAACATGGCCCCTGAATATGAATTACCTTACCACATTCCATAATCAGTGGAACCCCCTGTGCTCCACCATTCTCATTTACAAACCCATGACTCTGCTTTCATTTCCATTCATAACACCTGACGCTTACCAAGGCCTAAAGACATCTGTCATGGATTTTCAAAGAGCCGTGACAAACTATCATGACAGCCAGTAGTAAACACCCCCTGCCAAAGATTTTCCAGGCTTCTAAAGAGACACTCGAGCCGGTATAATCACATCAACAAAACACCTAACAAATCTCCCAAAGCCCCATCCCACTCATCTAAAAATGCCTTCCAACTTCCTGTTGTCCTGGCAGCATAGATTACACAGGCCGTTGTGTTAAAGATTCACTGGAACATTACCAATATACACACTCACAAAGTGATTTCAGTCAGCTGTTGAGGGCCACCACTTACACTTAAGTAGTTGTAAATGACAAATGGTTCAGGTCATGAGAGACAATCTGTCACCAGGATCTGTGTTCATCAAGGAGCGAGATATCTGCGGTTTTCTGCTCAAGTCTAATCTAGTGTTTCTGACCAGTAGTTTGCACCATGTGAAGCCTGCAGTTTGTCTGATGACCTGCTCACCTTGAATGTTTAATCCACCTCAGAATCTGAAGTGAGGAAACATGCACCATGTACTGCATCGTTCATACACTAGATGGCACCAGAGTATTTCCACACGCTTTGTCCAATTTTAGAGTCAAGTAAAGACATGACAAAAAATATAAATTTTATTAAATTTATTTCAAAATACTACGTAGCCATGGAACTCTGCAGCACCTGTTAGAGGACACATTAGTAAGCAGACTTGAGCACACAGGACAGCAAAATGTTCAGACGCTCACCTGCTAGTGTCCTTGATTCAGCTTGAACCTCCTCTACTTGGCCTTTGGATGGGCACTGTGGCCCTGTGTTGACTACGCTACCACCTGCTGTGGTGGAGGTTCGGGGCTCCAGTGCTTCTGGACAGGAGCTTTCTTTGGGTCAACAGGCTCCTTTAGCCGCCTGATGGCAAAGCCGCCAAAGTTTTGGGGGATCCTGTGGATCTGGGTTGAGGCAAACTTCTGAACTGAGGTGCTCCTCTGGGAAGGAGGGGATTGACTGGCTTCTTGTGCAGAGTTTCTACTACTGGAGACTTGCTTGACGTTGGTGGGGGTGTAGCTGGAAAACAGGGTACTCTTGTGTGGTTTCCTAGCATCAGTCTGGATGTATCTGATCTGAGTAGATGGCTCAACTGCATGGCGCAATGGCACTCTTCTGGCGGGTGCTCTAGCTGACGTTTGCATCCTTGCATAAGGCCTGTCCGGCACTGGAAGGCCGACTGGGCTGAAGAGTTTGGATGAACCAGTTCGACCATTGTAGGCAGGTGTGAGAGCAGCAGCGGGAGGTTTGTATGGGACATGCCGGTTAGAGTGGAATCCTTCCCTAGAAGGACTCTGAACGAACGCAGAGCTGCTGGAAACATACTTGGTAGTATGTGGTGTAGCCCGCTTCAGATGAGTCACACCATTGCGTTTAGTCAAAGAACTCCCACTTGCAATATCAGTAGAAAGGAACGGCTTCCTATGAGAACTAATAAATTTTGTCACACGCCAGTTGGGTTTTGACAGAGAGCTGCTCTGGACTATCTTAACCGAGTTCTGGTGTGGCTGCAAGTACGTTTTTTTGGACAGTCTTGGTTGATAAGCACCATTAGCTACAGCCCCCACACTGATGCTCTGGACAGAGGCCTGTCTGAATTCATTCTGGGGATAGCTGCTACCAGATCTGCCATCTTGCTTTGAAAAGCCAACATATGTGTTGCTGTTTTGACTCTGGGAGCTTTGTGCTGAAATACAAACACAGAATTAAAAACTCACACATAAAAGTAACATGAAATGACTGTAAACATCCTCACCTTGTTTAGCCCATAAACAGCATACATGCTCTGCTTGAACCAAGCAAATCAACAAGATCCTACTCAAAAAAAAAAAAAAAAAATTAGTATTAATGAATACATAAAGAAAAATGGCTACACCAGACACTTCACTTACCCCAAACAAACTCCACAAACCATTTCTGTGTGCTAAAGCAGGCAGCCTGGTCAAAGCCCACAAACCTCTTACCTACTCGCTCTGCATGTGTGTGCATGTCACACATACTGCTACTTATTGCAGGCTGCATGCAATCACTGCTTAATGAGGTTGAGTGTCCACAGGTGCTGCTGCTGCTGAGGACAGGACTCACAGCTCTGTTTGGCCGGATTGTCTTTAAATGCACCGTCAGAGATTATTGGTATAGTGTTAGTTATATACTCAGTGTCAGTGCAGCTTTCTGCTTCAGGCACTCACAGCAGATAAGATAATCCTTTATTCAAGGATGGCTCCTTTTATGTGCAGTGTTACGGCTACAGATTAAAAATATAAGAAGAACACAAACAATAGAGACAGAAATGTTTTAGAATATGTAGTATGACTAAACAGGTATCATGGCATATTGATGGATTGTTACTGTAAATGGACAC
>JAVQJX010158418.1:0-14277 GCA_036025115.1 Ambassis agassizii
AGCTCATGGGTTTATGTGTAAATGCTGCACAGTAGCCTATTACAAATTAAAAATAAAAGCAAAGTAGCCTAATTCAAAAAATTACCAAAACAATGAGAGAAAAAAATACACAGCTCTTCATTGGCCATTTTTCTTTTTTAACCTCCCTTCAAAATAATGTGATTGTACAGTCATATATTTGCGCTCATTAGAAAATAAAATGATGCTATTTAGTGGATGAATTATGTCCCGGGTGGTTTTGTAACAAACTGAATCTCTGTTCATACACACATTTCCATCATTTGAATGCTGCTGTTCTGCTGCTCTCACGCTGCTTGTAGCTCACCTGTTCTTCGCAGCCGCCGCTCTGTCTCTTTGTCTGCGGTTTTTGAACCAGTTTCCTACTTGTGTGGGTGTAAGTCCAGTAGCCTGTGCAAGCTCCCTCTTTTTACTGGGATTTGGGTAGGGATCCTGCAAGTACCATTCTCTTAACAAGTGTCGGGTTCTCTCCTTGAAGCAGTGGGTTTTCTGCTCTCCGTCCCATATGGTTCTGGGTAGGGGGAACTTCTTCCGCACCCTGTATTTGTCCACCGGCCCCAGCGGGCGGCCACGCAGCTTCTCAGCCTCCTGGTAGTGCGCTTCGAGCCATAGTGCCTGAAGCTTCGTGTGTGACTCTTTGGTGAACTTGTGGTTCTCCAGGATATGGTAGAGTTCACGGAAATTACCAGTGTGGAAAGCGACCACGGCCCGGGCCCTCAGTACTGACTCGTTCTTGTTGAGGACCTCGCAGGCCGCTGGCGCGACGGGCAGCGACCAGAGGAAGCGGCCCAGGCGCTCGACGTCCCCGCTCTCCTCCAGAGTCTCACAGACCCCGGCGACCTGCTGGGGACTGAAATTCAAGATGGGCAGCTGAAACATGGAGGCTTCTCCTGTGTTTCCCTCTCCCCCTCCTTTCTCCCCTCTCTCTCTCCTCCGCGCCGTGTCCTCCCGCGTCTTCTTTCCGTGAGCCAAGGCAACCCAAGACCCACAAAAAACAAGGCAATCCCAAAGTTACCGAACCAATCGTCAGACCAGCCGGGAAAAACGCAAACGCCGCGGAGGAGGGACGATGCTGCGTGGGGCCGGCTACCGCATCCTCGGGGTTCGCAAACTTGGCAGGCAAAGGGCTGAAGGTGAAAGAAAAATATAGCCGGAGCGGCGCTGTATTTTTCAAGGTGGGCTGGGATTGAATGTACGAAAGAATTAAAGCCGGAGCTGAAATGTATTTTTAAGGGGGAGGAAAAAGACAGTCAAGCCCCCTCCGATGATTTCCTATTGGACTTGGCAGATTGGCTACCCGGTTGCCATGGATGCACGTCAATCACTGTCAAGTTCGGCCAATCAGGCGGAAAGGAGATCTCAGCGCCTCCCTTTTCAAAAATAATATAAACATTTTGACCTTTTTGCTTCGCGTCTTCAGACGTTTAGCTGCCCCGCCGTTCTTCCCAAACACCCTCAGCTTTGTGCGACGGGCGGTGTTAAAGAAAGACTCCTCTGTCTATACAGTGAAGTGCAGCGCAAACACGCTCAGCCCACAGAGCTCTTGAAACAGGCTTTACGCAGCAAAGTGACACATCCCCGCTGACTATAGGCTCTCCTGCCCGGAGGTAAACATCAGCAGATAATACTAGACAGGAAAATGTAATTTTCAAGCGTAATCATTTTTACAGAGAATTATGAGCCACATGTGCAACTTTGTGTGATTTTTTACAGCAACATGGAGGATCTTTTTAAACCCCATTACAGGCCTGATGGCAAAGCGTGGGCTATAGTGGGGTTCTATGAAATGTGGACATGTAGACTATATTAATATTTTGTTTACGCCATTGTGTTTAACATATATATGTATAAATCATGTTTATATCAAAGTTACTTTATTATAGAAATATAATTAGAATATATATGTTATAATTATAGAAAATAATTTGTCCCTTTATTTTAGCGGGACTGTGAATCCGCATCCAGCTCGGTTGCGCAGGCTTGAACATTTTACACGAGGCTTCCTCACAAAATCTTTATTAAACTATTAATCAAAATAAATCATATCAGCGCCTAAGTCATTATGATGCATGCTCTTTTATGTGGAGCATGAATAAATGCTCTTTTGAAAAAACACGAACTAAATAGCTGCTGTTATTTGGCAGTATAGCTTTTTAAGCATCCTTTATTTACAGTCAGTGCAGACAGCATCAGCGCGGGGCGGCTGCGTCCAGTTGTGTGACGGCTTTAAAACACAGCAGAGGAGAAATATTTGTGTATATAGGATTATCTTGGCCCCGGCAGGCTACTCGCTTGTAGTATCAGACACACTCCGTTTTGTGCGCAGGCTGATTTGGTAAATAAGAGGGCGGATAGATAGCGCAGATGGTTTGAAGTGTCGGGTCAGATTATTTCATGGCTGGATACAGTAGTAAAGTTCATTCTGACGGAAAAGCCTGATATTATTTTCACAGATACCCCCTTCCCCTCCCCCCGCTCTCTCTCGCTCTCTCTCTCTCTCTCTCTGTCGTGCACGCGTACGCACGGACGCACCACACACTAAAGCTGAATCCCCTTCGGGATCTTTTTGCATGAATTATAGACTCTTGATGCGAGGTTATGAAATGCCTTCTGCACAAGAAGCTGTTCATCCTTTTGCAGGTCTACTGAAGACTGCGTTTTCACGAAAACAGTAAATTAAATGAATAATAAGATGTGGGATTTTTTTTAAATATAAACTTGTATAAATTCTCAGGCCTTAACAAATAAACATGCCGCTTTCATGATGGTGGCACAAAGTACAGATCACGGTTTAACTTCTGTCTGCCGGGCTCGCCAATCACTCACCCATATTGTAACACAAACTACTGATAAATAAAGAATAAGAGCTCCATCAGATGAAGCA
Organism: Ambassis agassizii; assembly: GCA_036025115.1. Classification (NCBI taxonomy): domain Eukaryota; kingdom Metazoa; phylum Chordata; class Actinopteri; family Ambassidae; genus Ambassis; species Ambassis agassizii. The sequence continues at coordinate 2,903 of JAVQJX010158418.1, forward strand.
GTGGAAGTAAATTGTGAGGGCGACTGACAAGGTGCTGGTCTGAAATATTAAGCTGCATGTAAATATTTCATTCCTGCAGGCTTCCCGTCCCAACCTAAATTTACAATGACTGCAATACTTTCTCAAAGAAGGGCGCATCAATAAAATATAAGCAGGTTTGGGATCTCTTAAACGGAGGGCTGGAAATAACAATTGTAGACCATGCTGTGTAAGCAACACGTCTGGCTTATAGGCCCGCTTTAAACATTTATAACATGAAAAAAATGTTTTTTTTCCTCATAGTGAACTTGTGTTTCAGTATCACTGCGGTATATTAACCTGGTGTATACACGGATTGTTCTCAAATAAAAAGTCTCATTTCATTCATTCGAAAATTATTCTTTTTCAGCGGCTCTCCTTCAAACTCGTCTTCCTTTTATTCCCACATCCACACCCTCATGCGTACAACGATGAATGTAATGCAATCTTAAATAGACAGTGGTATCAGCACTATACTGTATGCCGACGAATGCAGGCCTATGTCACTGTGTGGCCTCCTGACACCAATATCCCCGCACATTCAGCACAGCAACACAGTGGAACTCATTCAAACGCATATTTCTCTCTTTTGTCCATGTGTTTCAGGAATCCATCTCAGCAATACTCAGTCATACCAGATCTTAATGAGATATATATATGTCTCTGCATTTAGACGTGATGGTTCCTTCATTTATTTTTGTGTACACACATACTGTTTGTGTATGGCCTATAGGAGTGAATGCAAAAGCAGCTGACCCAATCCAACTCACACAGCCTGACCTCAAATATGGCTATGAAGACCTACATTACGCATATGTGTTTACTGTAAGGTTTAAGGTTTTAGTTATTTTGTTTATATTAAAGAGGAGCATGTGGTGTTTATTAAAATAAATTAAAGGTGAAAGTAAAAGGATTTTGTGTTGTTTCCAAGGGCAAGTGTGACATTTAAGACTGAAAAATACAAATGTAATAATAAAAGGAAGCACTGGTAATAAATCCTTGTTGTATTATTTTGTAACATGGTTTATTTTAGTCAAAAATCTACTTTACAACAGTAAGTTGTAAATTAAAGCTTGCCAGCACTTTAGGAAAGTGGACTACATTAAATATTCAATCATTTAAAAAAGGGAGATATTTCTCTGTCACACAAAGAGTGCAGAGAGGAGTGATACACTGAGGTGTGCTGCACTGCTGCAGACCAGTGTCCTCCCAGTTCATGCTATGAGATGAGTACATTTACTTTGCATCATCATTAGCATGTAGCTGGGTCGTAGCTTGCCCCGGGCAGCGGGAGGGAAGGAGTGGGGAACAGTTACATGTGAACAGGCTGGAAATGACCCAGATTCCCTAGGATCACTGGAGCAGACGAGACGCTACAAGAGCCTGTCACCAACAGCCATCCTGCCACTATCCCATGCAGAACTACAGTACCTTTCTCTCCCCATCTGCTCTCGCCCGCATCACTGCTGCTCTTCATAACCATAAGCCCGTTGAGATGTATGCAAACATGCGAACAGGCTCACCAAAGAGTTTGCTCACACTGAACATCACTGGTAAATGCCAATTTGACTTGGAAACAGACAATCTCACTTTAGTGTTAACATGTTTTGCTACTGTAAATACAGCATGAAGTGAAGGTGGGCAGGGGAGAAAAACACTGCAATGCAATATTGTGTACTAATGTATACTGCTAATTGCCTGGGGTGTGAAGCTCACTTGCACTTTTCAGAGATGGAGGATGTAAACATTACTGTGTACGTGCTCGACTCCAACGTTTTGTTGACTTCTCCCTGCACGACAGGCTCTTTTAACGTAGTCAGCTGTCCCAGCACAGGATTAACTTTCCAATTAAGATATCATGTCAGCAACACTACCAATAACCTCTGGATGACCCGGATGTATTTAAAAGGCCTGCCTCATGCAGTGGGACTTACAGAGAAGTCACTTCACTCATATGTTGCCTCGTGGCTCCGCAGTGACAGAAGGGTTAAGCCAAAGCTCTCTCAGAGTTGTGTTTTCAGACCTATTTGCCCCCGGGGTAGCACTAGCTCTCGACGCTGCGTTTAATCTGTGGATTTGTGGTAACAGAGAAGACTTCTTATCCACTGACCCATTGGCCCCCAGTGTACGTAATCCAGTGCCTTTCGGTCACACAGCCCAGCTGACACGGATAGAGGAGAGCCAGAACACTGCAGCAGTCAGTGTGGGGGCGCACACACATGCCCCAGCCCTGACACACATACTATTCCCCCAAGCTTTTGTTTCACAGGGCACCTACTACGCAGCTCAGCCAGACCACTATTATTATAATCAGTGCACATGATATTTGACCTCATAACTGCTAAGCCAATTCACACTAGCTTGGTGAATAGAATATATAATTCCATAATGCCCATGTCAGAGCAGAGACATGACAGCAGCACTGAATATTTATACAGGAGGGAATGTTCTCAGTGCTAATATGAAAAGAGTTATTTTACCAACAGTACAGTGCATCATGTACACAGTGCAGGCTTACAAAAACACTGCACCTTGGTCAAAGAGATTTTCTGTTGTGTAAATCTCTGCAGTGCTCCTACATATTACAAAAGGCTTTACCAACCATCTGTTGCCTGTAAATGTAACTTCGTTGAATCCAGCTCTTGTCACAACACAACGGTAAACGTGCAATCCTGTGTCGAAGGTTTTCCAGAGTCCTCATGTTTTATCTTCCCCGCAGGTCACAAATGTATAACACATTTGGATGTTGTAAACAAACAATACAGTGAGAGTGAACCTCACATCCTTGGCAGAAAGCCATTAGAAATACCTTGAAACCTACCAATTTTTTTTCAAAAACACATTTGTGGAGCATGTTATAGAGTGCGTGCAATTATTACATCCATTCCACTCTTGAATGCAGTCAATTTCTGTCCAGATAAAGGGCTAAATGAAACTAGAGAGAGTGCAGGGTGCATACCGCACCGCTTTATAGAACCTGTATTTGTAAGTTGTGTTGTAGGCACAGCAATAGAGAGCAGAAATTGCAAATGAACAAATGCATGCATCACCTCTTACGCACCAGAGTGATTGTGTGCATGAGGTAATTATGAACAGCAAATCCTTAGTTTACACACAACATGCTTGAAACTGAAATTGAACACAGCGGCGAGTGACATACGATCAGCATAGAAAGCATACACTGAATCCTGGTGGTGTGTTTTTCTTTTCAATCACTGCCTTGTTTTCACTCAAAGTGAACTGCAGCCATCACATCAAGTGCTGAATGAATGTAAGCTGTCCAAAGTCTAGGGTTTTCTAAGGTGCAACACAATGGTCTAGTTGGTGGACTGTAGTACTGCATGAGAAGATATTTAAAAAAACACTTTCCAGTGAGTGCACTGTGGTGACACAGCCAGACAGACTGTCAAACAGGTGGGCTGATTGAATACATGGTCTTTAGACCTTCCTCTGCAGCCACCCACGCACCATCTCTGTCTCTATTTTATTCACTGACACGCTTAACAATACATGAGCTCAGAAATTGAAACATAACGTTTTTACATCTCAATGATTGGAATTTGATCTATTATTAAGTCTCTAATGACACCAGACTATACTGAAAGTTTCTGACACTATCACATCATTATTTTCAGAATTAAAGGGGGTATCTAAGAACAACATGGGCTTAGGGCACTATATTTTCTATTGACAATAACCATCATACAGGAATGTTAATATAAAATATAAATAATGCTAATTATTAATTATTGAAACAGAAAGAAGAGGAAGTAACACCAACCCCAGCATGTTGCTAGCATTACTGAGATAAAACATATTAAAGGAGAAGATCAATGAGAGCAAAGCACTGTACCCTCATCTATAGCTGGGCAGTGTGATACTTTTTTCAAATTTCATCAAAAAGCATGTTGGTCATAGACAGAAAATTTAAATTCAAACACCAACCTGCTCTTTCATCTTCACCTCCATCATTCAGCAGATTCAGCAGATTCAGCATGGCAGGGAGTAGGTACAGCTATACAGCCAGCTAGCACTGAAATGTAAAATTAATAAATAAATATGGTGTCAAGATGTTACATTTTTTTTATCACAATAACATTTTTTAATTATTCTGACTCAAAAATCATGATTGATTTTTGCCATTCAATCACAGCTTGTGTTTTAATACATACATGAAACTTCTTTCCTCCTGAATCTGAGAAAAGGCTCCCAGTGTCTCCTCTCTTCTTTCTTCAATACTGGGGGACACCCTCCAAAAAAAGAAAAAAAGAAAAAAAGAAAAAAAAAAGAAAAAATACTGTCCGTGTCATAGGATCTTGACAACACCCAAAGGTGACAGGAGTCAAAACTCATCATGGTCACAAGGTCCTGTGGCACCAGGGAGCTACATGATGCGTGAGTCAGGGCACAGGTCACAACGCCGCAGCCATGTCGCCTGGGCCTCACCTCCACTTCACATTGTCTAAGAACCCAAACACACACCCAGACTGTCAATAAATGCCTCTTCTACCAACATACTTTGCTCTTTTGCCCGCACAATATCTTTTATTTTTTCACAGTGACCTTTACACATATCTCTTTAGGACGTGTGTGATTTATTGTGCTGTATGTGAGTCAAAATGAGCTTATACAGAACAAGGGACAAACCTTCTCCTTCTTTTGACATGTATAGCAGACCGTGATCATTTTATTTATTTGTTATGCATTACCCAAATAACTAATTTTATGCAGGCTACTAAATTGTCTCCATTATTTCTGGGGAATGACCCTGAGGTAAGAATGACTTTATATTAAATAGTACACTCATCCCTGTTTTACACTCTACCATGCTATGATGCCCAAAAAGACTTCTTTATGTTGATTAGCTTCCATAAATGTAACAGGACTGTTTTCAACCCACCATTTATTAGTGACAAACGCAGATGAGCGGCAATCTGCGAGCTGCAGCGTCGCTCTCTCCACACAAGAGTCTCTGCGTACAATGCAGCACAATCACACTCAGAGCCTATTGAAAACGGAGATGTTTTCATTGGCTGAGGTTGTTATTTTCTAATCAAGGAGCATATGCATTTTTATTCATTAAATGCATTTTGAAATGAAAAAAAAAGAGATAATAACAGTGATCATCATTTTATGAATATAATGCTACAAAATCTGCTGCAAACAATTATATCAGGGGGAGAAAGAGATTTGGACAAAAATGACAAGTTCATGGATAACAATTAAGCCTGTATCAGATCAAGTCTTCTATGTAATAATCTGACTCCTTCTAATTGCGCATGGAGTACTAAATCAGACGTGGGAGTTGTCTCACTATGAGGAGCAGAGATCAGGGACATCCTGGATTTCTGGACTCTTAATGTCTGTCAGCAGTACTTTATTGATGGCTTATGTCAAATGCCATTCTGACAGAGCTCATTAGGATGAAGGGAATCGTCTAGGTAGAGGCAGGAGAAGGCAGAGCTGGCGAGCTGCCTGATCACTGTGTGCACAAAGCTCACCACTGTACCTAGAGGGTGATGCCTCTGACAGGAGTTAGCTGACAGGGTGGTGTGTGTGTGTGTGATGCACAGACGGGGGAGGCGTGCGGGGGGGTGAGGGGAGAAAGAGAAAGTATATGTGTATGTGTTGATGTCATTGCTCGAGTTACCGGGTGTCACTGAGCAGGTCCCCGCTTGATGCCAGGACTCCAAACACAACTGACAGGCTGAGAGTCATCTCGCTTTCGCCACTCACACATACTCAAATATTTATCCGTGCACAGCCCTCTCAGTGCACTGTGTGGCATCAGCAGTCTTGCACTACAAGGACAAGGCCCTGTGAGACTTCAGAGACCTTGAGAAGATGAGTCAAATGATTTCCTCACTGGTCCCTGCTCTTCTCTGCCGCACAGTAAATATAACATCCTGCAATACCTTGTAAAAAGACAGATTACATTATGTTTGCATTGTCACCTCCAGATATAGAAAGAAAAAAATGCATTTCACACATTATTATTCACTCATTATTCACACTATCCTACTCTAAACAGCTGAATCCATATTTGCTTTGGCCAGCGGCATTACTGATGAGCTCAGACTGTTATGTGACATCTTAATATACTGATTAAAAATGCATGTTTGGAGGCTAAGCAGAGGGGTGCTCTGGGTGCTCCTGCCAGGGAAGATTAAATCATTCTACTTAACAGACATGCTAAGGATTCAGGTCAATGTAAATGAGCAAGATAAGATACAAAAATCAGCAGTGTTTTTTTTAACATTATGTCATAGAAAAGAAACACTATGGTGATAAGCTTTTGTTAATTCATGCAGAATTCTGGTGCCATTAGTACTGACATTTTACTCAGTTCATGGCAAAAATTCATATTTTAAATAATTTTTTTTAATCATGATGAGCTTAATGTGTGTTTTAATGTAAAACCATGTTAATTTGGGGTCTCACCAACAGCCAGCTTCATGAACATCCTGACAAACTGTTAATGCCGTCTTATCTTGGAAGTTGTGGAGCCTGGCCAAAAGGATACGGCTGCTAATCCAGTCACAAAACACAACCAGACCAGATAGATCAGACTTGTTCATTCACAGGTGGGCAGAGGGAGATGACCGGGGCCAGCTACGACACACCACACAAAATAAAAGCAGCATTATTATTTCAAAATAAAACAAAACACAACTGACAGTGTAAATAAACAGAAAACAATAATACAAAACCAACTTCAAGTATTGAGATAAATAATGGCATTTAAGTAATTAAAATGGTAATGAAATTATTATTTTTAAATGATTCAGTATTTCATTTTAAAAATATCATACTGTCTTTCTCATGTTTTTGAATGCAGGCTCGATTGCACACTTTTTTCAAATGAAACAGAATGTAGTGCATGCCGGCACCTGTCATCATTAAATAATACTATTTTGTTTAGTGTAATAAAAAATGCCTAAATGACATTTTTATTATCTTTTTTTTTTGCTGAATTTGTGCGACCATGTGCTCACACAGCAAGCAAACTATTTGGTGGGTCAAAGTCAGAACAAAAAGCAATGCTGGTCTCAAACAGACTGAATGTCTCTTTAAATAAATAAAAATAAAACAAAAATAACAAACGTCAATAAAAATATCCAGAAAAGATGGGAGTAATTGCTTGTTTAAAAACAACTTGATACAGCTTAGCTTCTTCGGCTGAGATACTGTACATCTGAGGGTTGTTTTACTTGAAATGTGAAGTCTATATCTTGCTCCTGACAATTTGTCAGTCTCCCACATACAAAGCGATGCTATTGTATACGCTATCTTTCATCCTTTTGTACCTCTCTGGGTTCCTGACAGTTTTAGCATCACCATTTACAATGTTCCAAATGCTTTTAGAAACATTGACTGTCATGGCCTTGTACTGAATAATACAGCTTTAGAGAGAGCAAGGGAATTTTCCTCAGGGCACAGGTGTGCTCTGATAGTCTCATAAGCCTGCGGCAGCATAAAGAAAGAAAGATGCTTTCTTGGAGAAAAGGAATAGGGAGGCACAAGGTGGAGAAACAGATCAACAATGGCTTCTACGTTTGGGTGTATTTGGTTTTGACCTTCAGACAGAGCTTCAAATAAATGCGACACCGAGGGGGAAATCAAAATCCTGATGACCCTGAATCTCTACACCCCACACAGGCTTGGAATGAATATGTGATGTTCAAAGATGACTAGGAGAGAAAAAAAAAAGAGTAATACATTTTCAGACAAACAGAGACGAAGAGTGCGGGTAGGCCTCTCCACAATCGGCAGTACCAGCAAGCACAGTAGTCATTTTTTTATGTATTCATACCCTTGAAAATGGCACTGCTGCAAATATATACCTATAAATGATAATAAAAGATTCTTAAAAATCATGCATGTGACTATGAGTCAGTGTTGACTAAAGTGTCTGTTGATAAGAAGAGATGGTGTAAACTGTTTCCATCAGTTCTGCCCCTCTTCGTCTGTGTATGGGTCTTCTGAAAGGGTCAGTGCGGCTGCATGCAGCTGAGATGTTTGACATGCAGTGACGGGGTTGACAAGCTAAGTGGTCAGACTGCTAACTCAGGAGATATACACGACACTTTTTGAACAAGGAGAAGTGTTTGCTCAGGAAAATTTAATGAGTCTCAAAAAAATCCCCCCATATTGGATTTAACGACTATAAATGAGACTGCTACAAAAAATTAATAATTTCAAAATATAAACAGCTCACTATGATTGCACAGATTATATTTGAAAATTTCAAATGGCAAATCTTCCAAGCAGCGGTGCCTGCAGGGAGGAGGGGGGCTCCGAGAAATCCTGCCTGTCCTTGTGTGTCACTTACCAGCCACAGGAAAAGACTTTTTTTTCCCGCTGATAGCGCAAAGTGTCTCCATGAGGCTAATGCTTTATGTCAGATTCTATACTAACTGTCGCATTAGAAAGAAGGGGATCTACCTCTACTTTCCTCCATAAAAGCATTTTTCTTTTGCCACGACACTTAGCAGCAGTAAGGTTTTTAAGTATTGGCACAGTTGAAAAGCTGCTGACTAGGTTCTTATAGGTGCTAGAAGTGTAGTGTAGAATCCTCCAGGATTCCCATTGTTTTGTCTGTTTTCTCCTCATTTTATGAGCAACACTTCAGCAATGAGGAGTACCACACAAGTGAATTGTTGGGAGGGTGGAGCAGGGTGAGAGCTGGGGTGGTGGTGGTGGTGGTGGGGAGGGGGGCAATAAGGAAGACAACAAAACAAAAAAGAAAACAGACAAGGAGTGCCAAGCTCTGAAAACTGGCATGCTGCAGTTGTATGTCAGTCACCTAGCAACAAGTCCTCCCCATCACTTACCCCCCGCTTTCCCATCTCCCGCTGCGCTCTCTAATTCAACAAATCTGCTCAGAATGTATGGCTGCTCCTCTAACAAAACGTATTCTGTGCTGGGGGCTAAGGATGTGGGCCTCCACTGAACACGCCACTCAGCTGCCCATTGACCACCGGGGCCTTTCTCTGCACACACTAAGGAGTGACGGACAAAGACCATGAAAGCAGGGGCAGCTCCACAGAGAAAACATTTGCTTGTAATTGTGTTTGACTGCATAATGAAAATGATGTTCTTTTTTAATTTGGGCTTGTTAAGGCCACACTATTTTCCTCTGGTCACCTGATTATTGTAAAGAAACAACCCCTCACTTGCCCTATGGGCCACAGAGGGGGGAAATATTGAAAATGGTCCAAAGACCTCCCCACTCTCTTCTTTAACCCCTCTTGTGATTCAAGTGTTCTGTGGTAAAAACATAAATATGTAGACTGTTCATTACAGGATGGGAGAATGCTAGTTGAGTTTTTTTTTTTTAACCAGAGAAAGGATAATGACAGTGAGGCACACACAGATGCACTCACATACACAAATGGGAGCACGGCCATGCTTGCCCTGAGTTGTGAAGCATTGAGAAGGTTAGCATTCCTGGTCCTACTTTAGTGAAACAGACCATTAGTGGGAGCATCGGGCTCTCACCCAAAAGAGTGCTTCACTGAACACATTCATATATCCAGTGATTATTTGCACTTTTTAGCCTCCAATTTCCTGTTTTATTAACGTGTCTTTTCCACATTCAGCTGGCTTCTTCATTTTTTTTTGCCCACTGCTCTCAAAGGTGAGGGACATTCAGGAGAATGACGAGGAGGGCTGAACGGAGAAAATTTAAAATGACCATAGGCTTAATTGTCATTGGAGAAGTGCCTTATCTGGTTAAAAAAACCAATTACCCCCAATTACCTTTCTTTCAATCTTTTTATGAGTTATTTCTGTCAAGTTAAATATCATTTATGTCAAACATGGACACTGGCCTTTGAATCCCTGAAGGTTTCCATTCATCCTTATGGACAGCTATTCAGCAATTTAAATGGTTTAAGATGGAGTCTGATTTTTCATGGTGGTCCTGATAAAGCCCACTGATAAAGAACAGGTTCCCAGAGAAGTCACAGGTAAGGGCTGATCTCTGCTCACTGATATTCAGGCCTGTGTGTTTGGAGTAAATGTCCAGGAAGGCTGGATGCTGCTCTGTTTCTATTAAACATTAAAGTTAAAAATCGTTCAATCAATGTGTGAAAACTAGTTTAAAATCATTCCATTTTATATATACAGCAGTCCAGTTAGATCCTGAATTAGGTGTTAGCTTGGAGACTGTTGACCTGTATTGATGTATCTAATATTTTATAAATATTAATTAGTACAAGTTAATTCCCACAGCTCACATCCAATGAAAAGTTGAAGGAACGCCCCAGAAACGTCTATCCACTATAAAATGTTGTAAATCTGAAATAACCATAAAGTCATCATGCATTGGATTAATTTAACTATTTCTATCCTGATAGAAAACAGCCAACAACACAACTGAAACATTTTCATGTCTGATCCTCCACTGTTTATCACTGCAGGTGACTAACCTTAAGTTACTGCAGATAAAACAAGCCTGCTGAAGAAGTCACTCAGTTTCTTCACTTCCTTCTTGACTAAACAACTGACTGATCCAATGATAATGAAAGTGAATGGCTCCCTGATGTGGATGACATAAATGAGAAGATTTCTGAAGCACTTTGGGATTAAAATGTAAATCCTCTCTGTCAGCCTGACCATGTTGTTGGGTTTGAGCAGGTGTAAAGATTCAATAGTCTGAGAGGTCAGATGGGACTGACTTAAGTCGAAGGATCCTGTCAGACTGGAGTGGCTAGAGGGTCTGCGGTAACACCCCTCCCACTAAAGATTAACAAGTTTCAGCACCACGCTGATGAGGCCTTGTTCCATTTGTGCGTGTGTGTGTTTTTTAAGTGTCAACAAGTGAGCATGTCTGTCTGTGTGGGTATTTTCAGGACTTTCACCATAAGGACCCCAACTTTGACACCAATTAAAGAGATTATGTCTTAAGATGAGAAGAAAACTATAGTGCTGTGTGACCACAGTGATCGCTTTTGACAAGGTCACAGGGTACCGTGCAACAGTGCGCGACCTCAACAGGGTGCTGCTGCTTGTACCGGGATGAAAGCAAAGAAGAAGAATAACTAATAGACACTGAGACAGAACACAGACGGTGCTTGTTGTTCATTCTGAAGGTCACTACAAATACATGGACAGGTTAAAAGGTATGACTTCAGTAATAAACAGCAAACAGCAACAATAGTGCATTTGGCATTGAAATTATGCTGCAGTGAAAATTCAGTATATTCAGCCTGTTATAAAACAATAAAAGTTAACAGCCTTAAAAATACAGCTCATTATGTAAAGCACATACTTAATCTTATAGGACAGGCTGGTTATATTACATGTCTAGTTCATTTAAAAAAAACAATATTAGGAATTGAGTGTTTTAATGA